>JALPQI010005170.1:0-55669 GCA_025490895.1 Thaumatotibia leucotreta | reverse complement strand
GATACTGTCGGCGGTTGTTCAGTGTTACTGGGTTTAATCGCAATGGCACAAGATGTTGAATGCCTCTATGCTGGTGTCAAAGCCCTAGTTTGCGTGGTGCGATCTAACAAAGCGGCCCAAGCAGAAATGGATCGACGGAAAGGATACCAAACTCTTGCTATGCTTTTGAAAAGAAAAAAGCAATTACTCAATTCCCACATACTGCATCTAATTTTTGGTCTCGTCGGTACCGTTGATAGCCAAAAAGAGACATCGTCTATACCGAATTTGACTGCTTTTCAGGTACGCAAACTCACTTAAGTTACTAGTTATTTTTATTTTCGTTAGAACAGCGGCTTCATGTTGTACGTTTTATTAGTTTTGCTTAACTTCGTTCCAGGATCTGATCTGCGAGTTGGATGTATGGCTCGGGGCCCCAGGAGGCCTAATAAAGTCTCTACTGGAACATTTGCTCGAACTCGCCACTGAAACCGCGCACAAAACCCACAATTTACGCACAATGCGAGAACTACAGCTAGTCTCCAAGCTTCTCTACATCATAAACGACGTGAAAATTGTCAGCACAAAAAACGTTCTCATACAATTACTGGCCGCTTTACTAGGGGGGCAACCTCGACCGAGCGATCTTTTATGCTTAGGCCAGTTTATGGCTTACACTCTACCGTTGCCGTCTCAAACGGAGAAAGGTCTCAATCTGAAGGAAAGTGATTGCGAGAAGGAATGCGAAGGCGAACAGGTTATCCTACGTAATAAATGTTTCAATGTTTTACACGGTTTGTTGTTTACGCAACGAAATCTAGTCAATACGATCGTGTGTGAAGAGATCTCAAGAGTGCTTGGGATGGATTGGTTGCTGAGCTTTATGCAAGAAAACGTTCATCCTACAACTGTGTTGTGGGCACTTAGGATACTGGTTATTCTTTGCTCAGGACAAGGACAGCAGTCTGCTATAATGCAAAGGTAACTGTCACAATTACTGAATAACTTGTAATTGTATCATTTTATTTGACGTATACTAAATCTGATTGTTTTACGTTTACATTGTTTTATTTTGCCAGATTTCGTGAAGGCGCCGGCAATGGTGGTTGGCTCCGCCATACTGAGGTAGTGGTAACGCCGCAACAAGCCGGCGTAGTCCTTTCGACGGCTGTTCATTCACATTCCCATTTACATATGCCATTACTCCTGACCTCCGGATTCGTCATGCTATCCTGGTAACTATTGCTTTGAACCTATATTGATAACCTAATCATCCTTAGTTGTCTTATTTAAGTATACAGCAATCTCGGTATTATAGCAAACATGGCAGGTCTACCTGACTCAATATTTTAGATATAATATAGGTTTATTTTTACCTTGGAATTGCTTTATTTTTAAGCAAGGCAATAGCAGTTTACGTCCTTGAACGTGCATTTTTAACCGACTTCAAAAAGGAGGAGGTTTACAATTCGTCGAAATCTTTTTTTTTTTTTTATGTATGTTCCCCGATTACTCGAAGACGCGTGGACCGATTTGAAATATTCTTTTTTTGTTTGAAAGGGTATACCTTCTAGTTGGTCCCATTGTCACCGAATCCAGATCTGATGATGGGATCCTGGAGAAATCGAGGGAACTCTTCAAATGTTGTAGGCACACATGACATTTTTCATTTATTTTCGAAGACTAATCAAGTATTTGCATCTAGTCATGAACATCTTAAGTTGGTGATCTGATGATGGAAGGTACAACTCCTTAGCAATTAGGAGTTGGGGGATAATTCTTTAAGTATAACATATTTCGTGTATTTTGGAAGCTATTTGAGTATTTGCCTTTAGGTGGTCATCCTTTCATGTTGGTGAGCTGATGATGTAAGGTACAACTCCTTGGAGATTAGGAGTTGGGGGATAATTCTTTAAATATAACATATTTCATATATTTTGGAGGCTATTCGAGTATTTGCCTTTAGGTGGTCATAGTCTCATGTTGGTGAGCTGATGATGAAAGGAATAACTCCTTAACGATTAGGGGTTGGAGGATCATTCTTTGTATATAACAAATGTCATACATTTTCGAGATCTATTCAAGTGTTTGCTTAGTAGTTATGACATGTCGGTTAGCGGTTAGTGATTCTTTAAATAATATTGGCATGCTAAGTCTGTTACCATTGAAATTGTTTTTGTATTCATATAAGTTCGCCAGTTCAGGTTTTATGGCCTACTACAGTGCAGTACATTCGAATTATAAGTATTTAGAGCATACTGAATAACGATTTTATATTTACACTACTAAAAAGCAAAAAATAAAATATTTTAAAAATAAAAATAAAACCGCCTTCAAAAATTCGCCCGAACTAAAAAGTTAAAAATAATTTTGGTTCCTACTTCTTAGGATTTCCTACCCAAACCTTTAAACCTTTTACCCTATTCATTGAAATAAAACATTATGGCTAGGTACCCTACAGATTTCTTAGAAGTCGGTGCCAAGCCAAATATGTTCACTTTGCGAGTACTTAAATGTATTTGATAGAGCTTTGTAACTTACTGTCACTCCGGTTATGCTTTCATGAAAATGACTGAGGCAGACCATTCTGTTGATAAAAGCGTAATCGGAGTGACAGTAAGTTACAAAGCTCTATCGAATATATACCTATGAACGTATTCGGCTTGGCACCGACTTCTAAGAAATCTGTAGGGTACCTAGCCATAATGTTTTATTTCAATGAATAGGGTAAAAGGTTTAAAGGTTTGGGTAGGAAATCCTAAGAAGTAGGAACCAAAATTATTTTTAACTTTTTAGTTCGGGCGAATTTTTGAAGGCGGTTTTATTTTTATTTTTAAAATATTTTATTAGGTTAGAAAGTTGTTGACTAGATAACACAACTGACGATGAACTGGATATATGCAAAGAGAATAAAATCACTACGTTTTAAGAGACGGCACTCCCGAACAAGCCCAAAACCGAGTTATGAAGGTACTTTGTGCCAACGTACAAAATATAATATGTCAATACTACCAACTTAAAAAAGCAACACTAGAGCTCGACACTCACTACACTTGCTGTTTGTCGATATCGATAAAAGTGCAATATTTTTTTCTGCACCTACCGTAATAGTGAATTTATATTACAAAAGAATAATGAAAGGGTAAAATAAAATAATGCTATAACACAAATATATATTTTATTGCACAGTTATTTTTATTTCATTTTCTTAGTAGGGTATGGGCCCAATCGTAAATATTATACTATGGAGGGGCGAGGAGTTAAGTTTCCGAGCTAAAACTCCGGCATACAGCAGTTCAAAAACATGGTCCAAAGCCAAGGAATCGTTGAACGAATAAAATTTCTCCAAAGATCTCCATCTGAAATAAAGCGATTATCGATAAATTATGTTGCACTCTATTTGTGCATTAGCTTGCCTTATTTAGATAGATTTTATTTGCCATTTAAGTTATTTCTTATTTAATTAGTAACTGTTATCGTTTGCAGTTACTAATTATATATTCAATAATGAAATGAAAAAATAATTTGCTACTAAGATAAAATAATTTGATACTGACATGTCTGGATCAAGAGGAAATCTTGTCAAAAATACGCTAGAAGTTCGTTTTAATTCACGCCGAACACAACACACTTCACATTTCCTTATTGTTGTGCCCCCCATTTAGACGAAACATGTAAATATTTTGTATAAAACACAATAAAACATGAACCCGGGATCAGCTTTCATAATAAACAATTAGACGGTACGTTTCTGACACAGACGTTTTACCTATTTAGGTGGTAAATAAAAGTATAATACGTCTAAGTTTGAAGGCCAGTATGATTAATGATTATGTGCTAATAAAATGCAACAGTATGCATTTTAATTCTATAACATTATATTTATGTCTCAATGTTGGTACCAAATGCTTTCATAATTTACCATAGTATGAAGTGTCGAGGGGCTAGATATATGTACATATTAGTGAAAGTGTAGTGTGTAAACTTGGAAAATGTTCAAAAAACCTGGTGTACAGATAATTTTGAGCGAGCTTACGTGTTTAAGTATAGTCATATCATTAGATTTTTTAAGCTAGGCGAACATGAATATAAGTACCTACTTGTTTCAGGTTGCTTTTGTCCCACCTACAAATACCGGAGCTGTACTACCTATTATTCGGTTTAACACTCGGCCAGCCAATGCGAAACATTGGCTCGGACAAGACCGTGTCCGTGGAACGAGTGTGGGCGGCCGCGTGGGGAGCCGCCGCGCCTTCCCGACAGTCGTCCGCTGCCGTCGCGGCGAGAATCACGCTGTGCCCTGAGGCGGTGGTCATCCTTCTTGGAGCGGTCAGGTCCTTGATCCACGCCGACCCGGCTACGCTGCCGGAATGGCTGGCTGATCATCCTGTAGCGATTATTCAAGTGAGTGGATCAAATAGATATTGAGCCAGCAGAATTGTTTCAAGTCTTCTCGCCACCTGTTACCACCCACCTGACAGCAGTGGTAACAACTGAGTTTTTTTCTCACCTTTTACCAGTGGGAACAACTGGGTATAAAAAATCGTGGTATTTATTTTTCCCAGTAGTTACCACCAAATCTTATAGTGGTAACAAGTGAGAAAAATATTCCCAGTAGTTCCCACCACTAGTGGTAACCGGCGGGAAAAAAATCCCAGTTGTTACCACTGGTGTGAGTTGGAATAACCTTGGTGAAAGGTGGGAATAACCCGACATCATAAGAGGAAAATAAAGTTAGTTAGTTAGTTACATTAGCTAATAGCTACATCATACATCATGGGCCATTTATGACAGTTTTTTGTATGTATTTTTAGGTTCTGTTTTCATTGTACAACACACTCCCGGACTTTGTGACGATAATGATGACCGCAGAAGTATTAACAGCATTGGCATCGACACTCTTCCCACCTTATACAGCGGATGATATTCACATGCGTAAGTATTGATTTACCTTGCATACTATGTCCACTTCTTTGCGAGCTTCAGTAATACAATAGTCGTTGAAATTAGGTTCGCCTGATAAACACATAACTTGGTGGTTAATTTTGTAAATGTAGATATTCATAGTACCTACGCCAACCTACTTACAAGATTGCTTCTAACGGATGGAAATATTCGTTTGTGACATATGATGTTTTAGCGATCTGTGAAAGCGGCGAAGATTCGGGAGCCTCAACACCCGGATCAGAAAAAGAGGTGGTAATATTGGCGGGATCAGCCTCTCTGACGCAGCACCCGGCCCGGCAGGGAGTTATGGACTTCCTCAAAGTCATCGTATTGGACTCCTTACCCCTGAGCGTAACTGGCAAAGCTGCTCCTGTGAGTGAACCTTACACTTGTATAAAAGCTTTTGATGGCAGTTTATTTAACGTTTGACGCTCGTTGAGTTTATCGTTCTAATTTTCTTTTCTATATTGAATGATAGTCCTGTTTTTTTTTTTTTATAATTGTATTGTAGTAACATGTAAAATAATTATTGCTAAAGTATTTTCGTGAACGTTAATGGCTTGCTCTCTAGCGACATAGTACATCCTATGGAAATGTTAATGTCCTCTTGTATAACGCATAGTAGGACGTTGACTGAGGCCAGTAATGTCTTAAGATTTTAGCACTACCTGTACACTAGTTTTAGAAGGTCAATGAAACGCTAAAACGTCAACACTCACCCGCTTGAATATTGTTTGTAGAGTACTGCATCAGCCACTGACTCAGTGCCATCGTCCATGTTTTGTACGCCCTGTAGCTGCTCCACGCCTACATCCTACTTTTATAGCGTAAATATTAGACGTTTTATGTTTTGGGTTGCACTCATTTACTTTGGTCGTGAAATTGCCAACATTGTGCAACATCTTGTAAACTTAAATATACGTTGTCTGCATCGGCCC
Organism: Thaumatotibia leucotreta; assembly: GCA_025490895.1. NCBI lineage: Eukaryota > Metazoa > Arthropoda > Insecta > Lepidoptera > Tortricidae > Thaumatotibia > Thaumatotibia leucotreta. Next base: position 49,805 of record JALPQI010005170.1, on the reverse strand, counting down.
GTTACTTAGAACGTACAAACGTGCCAGTTTCTAGTGGCTTTATTTTGATGTTGTGTTTTCTTTAGTAAATTTGATTTCGATAACCTAAGACTTAAGTTAATTAACATTAAATAAAAATTATTATTATAGATTCGTTTCGAACAAAGTAAATGATATCTAATACGAAATCATGTTGAGTATTAACAATCACCTCAAATGTAACACACTATATTCACTAATACATTTATCATGGCTATGCAATACTTTAACCTGTTATTCCCTCAAAAAACGTAATATCTGCGTATGAAAATAAATAATGTAGCACGAATATTTGTGCATATACAGGGTGTAAGTCTAATACGGGCGAAGCACTTAACGGGTGTTAGTTTACGACATAATAAGTACATTCAAATAACTTTTACTTAAAATTAGAGCAATAAATTTTTCCATACAAAATAATTCGGCGCGCAATGTAGAGCAACATACGCGAGTTAAATACTCGTTGACAACTAATTTCAAAAGCAGATGACATAACTGCCATGTCAACAATAACAAATGTTCGCACCTACATTGCTGCTCCGATAATCTTAAAAAAATTCTGTGGGGTCATAATTGAGAGTAACTTTAAAAAAACCTTGTAATCTATGATTACCCTAATGAATCCCATGCCTGGTTTAATTGATCGCCCGTATTAGACTTACACACTGTATAGGTACCTATCTCTATGCCATGCCCATTATTACTTTATGTCGCTTACATTGCTGCCACGTGTTAATCTGTTTGTGCTTTGTACGTGGGTCAAAATTCTTTTCGTTGTCTTGTTTCATACCACTCTGTCACGCCATTAGTTGCTGTTTCGACTTTGAAGAAACCGATGCACTTGTATTTCTTTTTCACGCTAGATCTCTTTAATCCATATATCAGAAATTGAAAACAAAACATAATCTCATACAAAAATCACCACTGCGTCACGTTGTTTAGGGACACAAAATAAGACAACGAAAAAAATTTATCATCTGTATCTCATCATTTATAGTTATAGAGATGATAGAAAGATAAAATATAAGTATTAAAGCCTGTTTCATAATCCTCGGATAAATATAACCGTCAGCTGAAATTATCACTATTCTTTTTCTCCAGACATAAAAAAGAAAAGGGCAGCTAACATTTGTCTGACAGTTAAATTTTATTTGGGGATGGTTAAACAGGCCCTTCGAGTACAGAGGCTACACTATTTTGAGTTAGCTATCTCGTCACAATTTCATTGACGAGCTTTACAAAAATATTTTTAGAAATATTTTTGCTAATATTTAATGCTTAATTGTCGTTACAAAGCTGACATCGAAGTTAACTTTTTTGTGAGAGTTAAGCTAATTGGGTGTCCCTAGAAGTGAAAATGCCCTTATACTAGAAACACTGAAACATCTTTAGCACTTGTAGATAAAAAACATCATTCATAATTTTTCCATCAGTTTCATCCCTAATACTTTCTCGTTACAGGTAATCGATTTAGTACTCGATGCTTCGCCAGCTAACTCCACAAGTCAGCAGCAAATCGAGTTCCAAACTGAAGTGCTAACGACCCTAATGGAAAACCTGCTGAACACGGAATTGTTTGGTACCGAGTCCAATATATCAAACGTTTGCTACTTGGCTGCTAGGTTAGTCGACAAACTTTGGCAAGGACAGCTTTCTAGGGACCCGCATGAGGTAAGACTCATATATTTAGATTGCCTGTATTCGAAGCTGCGCGTCTCAAAATTCAAGCTTCTGGATATTTGGGCTAAGGTTACTTTTACCTAGGAAGGACCTATATTTCTGTCATCTAAAGAGTTATATTTTTCAGGTGTTTGATTTCATAGTGAAGTTAATAACACAAGCCAAAAAGAAGTCTTCCGTCATATCCCTGGAGGGTCTGCACCATTGTTTGAACAGATCAATCTTGTTCTTGCTATCGCGACCTACCGATTCGATTACAGATCAGATGTCCGTTTTAGACACTTTAAGAAATCTTACTACTAACAGGTTGGTTTTGTATTACGGAATGTTAAGTTTTTCTTATGAAAATAAGTCAATAAGCTTACCTATACCCCCGAAATAACATACTATTTATTTTGTTTTTTTTTGGCCAGTGCCGCCTCGATATCAGCTTTTCCCTTTACACTGTCCCTAACGAGGGAGCAAGTGCATATAGAAATTAAAAAGTTGAGGTGTCATCGCGTGCTTTTATGGTCATCTCGTACTTTTCCATATGCTTTTTTTGTTATCTGGTTTCGTTATGCTAAATTCGCCTTGAACTGGCATGAAATACCTCTAAAACGGAATTGTTTTATTAAGTTGTTATTGTGATTGTACAGATTATTGATATTTGGCGCTGGCAACCATGAGCTAGAATTCGTCGGCTGTCTGACCTATTGTCTGCTACAACTCAGCGCCAACATGAAGATAGCTTTAGACTCGCACATGCGCACAACGTGGCACGTCAACCCCAGCGGAGATCTCGAGTCCAGAGATGATAAACTTAACACGCATCAAGGTAGGGAAGAAGGGATGCATAAGATATCTAAAAGTAGTAAAACATTAACTAAGTATATTAAATGATATATAGAACAGAATTGATTAAGAAAAGGTGCCTGGTTATTTAAGAACGAAACTCCGGCTTCATTCCAGGGGCTCTAAAACATACAGTTAAGTACCTATCCTCCTTGTTTTGAAGGCAGTTAAAAAGAACCAAATTCAACTTGGAGATGGACTCTAAACCTAATACATATCTCCTTAATCATCTTAATAATCTGACTGACGTTACGTCTATTAGGCACCCGTGTTGCAATGCCGTCACTACGATGTTGATAATAAAATTTAATCATTTCACGTCACGTGACCATGTTAGTGCCATATTAATGATGTCCAAAAACAATACTCACTATTTACTCTGTCTGTAGGTTTCAATCTCATAGCGGGAGCGGCGCGTCGAGTATGGGAAGAGCTGTATGCTTGCAAAAAGCCGGCTATCGAAGAGGTGTTCAAGGTGACCTTGGTACCGCCTGTTGGCAACGCGCGTGCTCCTGACCTGGCGTCGGTCAGGGAGCAACTTAACGAGAGCGCGCATAAGCTGTGGATCAATTACATTGACACTGAACGGAAGGTAACTTTAAGTGATATTCAACTTATTAAATCCCTCTAGTTTGCACCCGGCCATCGAATACGTGTCAAGGTGACCTTGGTACCGCCCGTCGGCAACGCGCGCGCCCCCGACCTGGCGTCGGTCAGGGAGCAGCTTAAGGCGAGGTAATAGTAGAATTCCCGTTTGTTTTTTTCAGTTTTCTTAATAATACTACTTCCTTATGATGTAAAACTTACATATGTTACATTTAAGAACTTGATCTATCACGCATTGATTAGTATTAGGTACTTAAATAAACTTAGCCCTATAGAAAACGACCCCAAACATAGGTCTAATCTCTGCATGAAAACTCATTTTGCCACGAAACAACATAACTTTACCAAGAAAAAAATATATCAGAAGAAACGTCAAAGTCTGTGTCAAAGGTATTCGAGATGAAATAATTAATATTGTAAGAATTATATTTCATCATACAAAATATGTGAAATTGTGCTCCCGGATCGTACTTGCGGTCATCTTTCAGTCCCAATTGGGACCTGTCGGAGGGAGGACGTACGTCAATTTTGCGCACCGCTGTCGTCAACCAAACTATCTTTAAGATTGGTGTGATAACACATACAAAAAAGTTATCGTCACTGGGGCTTCGGTGACTGAATAAACATAAGTGGTGAGTGACTAAATTAATAGAATTATGTTATTCAATATATTAAACCAAAACAATAACAAACATATTACACAGTATAGATAAAAACAGTAGGATGACTACTGAGATCATGACACATTTTGACATGACGAAAATAGTGAAATAAATAAGAATGGTACCTACTCGTATCTATTAAAAATAGGATTTTATGTTCATAATAGTTCGTTATCATCCAATCAAATTTTAAAAACACAATTTATTTTGGAATTAGAATAATTTTATGAAATGTTTTGCAAGCAGTCGCACTATTTGCGATTTAAACTTTCACGATTATCACTCATATTCTAAATACAAACGGGTCCTAATCGCGTAAACTTACGTTTAATTATATCCTGACGTTTTGGGCATGACGTTACACCCGTGGTCGCAGGCAGACATGAGTATCAATAAATCACTACTAATAATATACTATCAATTAAAAAAAATATGGAAAATAATGCGAATTGTTACAAAACGTACCGAGAATAGTACATTTCGATCAAGTGCGAAAAAATTAAGCTCTAAAGGAGTGGAAATAAATTTAACTCGACACTTTAAATCGACACGAGATACGAATTTCGTTTCCGCACGTGTATCGTACGACGTTTTTCAGTACATATGGCCCTCCGAAGATTTCGACCTGACGTAGAATTAACCACTTCTCGCACAAGCGCGTAAAAATGCGCCACCTGTACTGAAAAATAAGCTTTTTATAAAAAAATTGAATGGAATAATATACGAATGACTAAAGTTGCTATAGGGAATGGCGCCCATTATGTTACATTTGCATGAAGGGTAAATTAATAAAAAAATTGTATTTGATAAATGTAATCTATTATCTATACCTATGATATGGTACATATTTATTGTAACGGTTAAAAAGTAACCCTGTATAACACAGATAAACTTGACCATGCACAGTGATCGTACTAATAATGTGGATGACGTTATCACCTACAGAATGTTTTCAAAAAATATTTTTAATAAAATTGCCACTTATTTATTTATCAACCTCTTTAATGAAACGAAAGTGTCATTTGAAATAAGTAAGTTGAGTACATAATGCCGTTCTTTTACTAATGTTTTAAAATACACAATTTGAATGTCGAATTTACAAGAACATTGTTATAATTTACCCTTTTTGGAGATACGTGACAAAAACATGTACGTGCTGTGATCAAAACATACTAAACATAGAACCAACATTCAAATGCATTTTGGAGATAACACAATATATCAGAAATATAGAGCCAAAGAAAACGCAAATAGTATTAAAGACTGTATCGTTTATTATAAATACAAGTTATACCTGGTCTAACTATTGAAATATGTATTATTTTGCGTTCCTATGTTCTGAGTGTATGGTGTGTATGTAATGTATGGCTACTTTCCAAATTGTTTCTTTTAGGCGCTTTAAATATTGCCTATCAAACGTATTTCAACAAACCTATACAGCTGAATGTAAGACTATTTCAGCGACTCCATGGTAATATTTTATGAAGCAATAGGTCAAGATGATACCCGAGTATATTATCTAAACGGAGTCTTCATGATTCCCCAATCAGGCATACACAAATAAAATGTGGTGGATTTTATGTTTTACATAAAATCGGATTATTACACAACGTTTTAGATGCCCTTCACTTTCTTATGCGTGCGAAAACAGCGGAGCAGCTATAAGAATCAGCCATACATAAAAGACTTAATGAAACCCCATGGGCTTGATCCATAGTTAGAACAGGTGGATATAAATGGTCCATGACAGTTATATTAGATATCAAAGTCACAGTGGGAAATACACGTGTGGGACTTAACGGAATCAATAATAAAACTTATTTTTAACTGAGCAAATGTATTAAACAATATTTAAATTAATTACATTGACAACTTATATCATCCAGAAAAACAGAAACTAAAATTATTCTAACATATTGACATAACGACTTAAATGACAGCTTAGCCGCCAGCGTTTCGCAGGTACACACGTAAACTACATACCATATTCTCTTTATAGTATCTTTTCACAAATTCAGGTCATTTTTTGGGTAATATAAGTGCTATGGCAATATCTAAATGTTTGACATTACGAAGCACATGAAAGCGTGTCTTTCAAAGTACGATTTTTTTATGTGTGATGTCGTCTTTTTCGCAAAACGTAAATTTTCTTGTAATAGTTACTTGTCCGAAATATTTTTAAACGGTTTTTATTAACTTCATCGATTCGTCGTCGATGCTTCAAATCTTGTGATCGATTTTTCGACCACTTCTACTGCACCGAAATCAATAAAATTTGGAACTCTCATCAAGTCCCCATGACAATGAAATATTATAATATTTGTATCCTTGTATCCTCAAAGCCTGATGCTGCAGACGTACTGCTTACCTTAACCGAGAGTGTTAGACACGTGAAAATGAAAGTATAGCATGTTCGGCATAATAAATTGTAAATAATAATGTTTAGATATGTAAGTGTTTAATAATATTTTGCATGCCTATATCATTGGCGAAATGTGCTGAGCTACTGTATTGCATGTTACCACCTCTATGTTTTTACCACATTTCACGCAAATAAATTTATTTCATTTATTTCATTTCAAATACTAACAGCCTGATCTTGACTTCCAACTCCTCACTCCTGATGCTGCAGTACTGCCCACAATAACCGCAAGGTTTATCTTTTATCGATATCTTGATTTTAAAGAAGTTATTTAGATATTAAGTAGAAACATTAGCGAATTGAATACTAACGTTCAAGTCCTCAAATCTGATAGTCCAGTGTTACTGCCTGCCACAACGGCTAGGTTAAGCGATATGTAGATTTTGAAGTACTGCTTCAGATATTTGGTAGAAACATATGGATTTAATTATCATCATCATCATCATACTAGCCGAAAGACGTTCACTGGTGAATATAGGCCTCCCCAAGGATTGTCACAGGGACCGGCCCTGTGCCACCCGCATCCAGCGACCTTCACCAGGTCATGAGTCCACCTTGTGGGGAGCCTACCCACGATGTGCCTTCCGGTACGTGACCGCCACTCGAGAACCTTCCTGCCCCAACGGCCGCCGGTTCCACACGCAACGAGCCCCGTCCACTGCCACTTTAGTTTAGCGATTCTAAGAGCTATATCGGTTACTTTGGTTCTGCTGCGGATGGTCTCATTTCTAATCCAATATCGCAGAGAGACTCCTAGCATAGCCCTCTCCATTGCCCTTTGGGTCACATTGAGCCTTCTTATGTTGATAGAGTGACAGCGTGAGTGATTCGCGTAGAGCGAGCCGTCGGGCCTGCGGCCCTTCAGCTCACAGAGTGACAGCGTGAGTGAATCGCTTAGGGCGAGCCATAGGGCCTGCGGCCATCCAGCTGATAGAGTGACAGCGTAAGTGGATCGCGTAGGGCGAGCCGTCGGGCCTGCGACCCTCCAGCTGACAGAGTGACAACATGAGTGCATCGCGTAGGACGAGCCGTCGGGCCTGCGGCCCTCCAGCTGATAGAGTGACAACGTGAGTGGATCGCGTAACGTAGGGCGAGCCGTCGGGCCTTCGGCCCTCCAGCTGATAAAGTGACAGCGTGAGTGGTTCGCGTAGGGCGAGCCGTCGGGCCTGCGGCCCTCCAGCTGATAGAGTGACAGCGTGAGTGGTTCGCGTAGGGCGAGCCGTCGGGCCTGCGGCCCTCCAGCTGATAGAGTGACAGCGTGAGTGGATCGCGTAGCGTAGGGCGAGCCGTCGGGCCTTCGGCCCTCCAGCTAATAGAATGACAGTGCGAGTGGATCGCGTAGGACGACTTTACTTGGCCATAATTTTATTTCAGTTTGGTAAAAGTTTCCGATTAAACGCTTAATCCACTGACATAGAGGCTAAACGTGGCTTTTAGCATCCGACTGTGGAAGACTACAGTGATAATAGTTCCGCGTGTGTAATGTACAGAAAATATCATATACGCCAGTAACTAATTTTTATTTTCTAGTTTTTGGTGCAATAAAAACCGTTTAACTTAAAACTTTTTTTACTTATTTTATTTATTACTCAGGAGGATTGGGTTAGTTGTGTCTAATCCTGATGCTTTACGTCGAGTTTCTACAATGAAATGTGTACCTTATTAAAGCAGTAATTAGACCCATGTATGGTTCAATATAAAAATGTAAAATAAAAAATTATGGCCAAGTAAAGTCGTATTTATAATTAGGCTTAGGACATTTCATAGCATATCGTGGCTCTAAAATCCTTGGAGCCGCTATGTGTAAAATTTTCGAAGTCTAAGTCAAAGTGTATGATGTTATATTAAATGTAATAAAGGACTTTTGGTAGCATACCGTGGTTACTATTGTTTGTTATCTTTAGTTGTTAAATAACATTAAATATTGTTTTTTAAACGTAGTATAAACAGTATAATGAAATAGGTATACATATATGAAGTATACAGAGCATTTTATAATGGTGATACAAAAATAACCTAAAGCATATAACGTTAATTGCAGCGTATAAAGCTTTATCGGTCGATACAAAAGCTATAATATTAACTCGCATCGCATTACTTAACAAATCAAACAAAAACTACTTTATAAATCACATTGTCTTTAAAGTCTTTTGTGGGTCAATAACAAACGTCGTAACGTCGTGTTCTCGAGGTGCATTATGACCAAATTTGGATCAGGATGTCGTCGAAACGTGATGAAAATAACACGAAAAAACAAAAATACAGAATCTTTTGTTACAGTTTCGATTGAACCTTTCGCATCTTTCAGTGTTTTACGTGTAAAACACTTTTGTTTGCATTATTTTGTTGAATTATGAGACTCGGAATGTATTGGCTCTCATACAAACACGTGACTTTTCATTTTGCTCCAGACTACACCTCAATATCAGTTGACTAAAGAGTTTGAAATTATAAATTATGATAAAATACTTATCAATTGGAATCACTAATTTATGCTCTTTGTGACAACAACGTGAAGTGAAGTCTATTTGCTTGCTAGAGCTTGCCAGATTATAAATTAATCACTTATATTATTATTATGTTACACTATGTCGTTTCGATTCACACTAGTCACATAGTTGTAGTACTGTAAATATTTTCACTATGAGTATTACAGTATCACGTCATCATTGACGGCGACTGTCACGGGTATTAGCGGAGGCTGGATGACGCTTAAAACTAGCGTTGGGAGGTTAAAGAATATGGCCTTAACGAGAGCGCGCATAAGCTGTGGATCAATTATATTGACACTGAACGGAAGGTATCTTTTCTCAAACTTGCTACGGAATGTTGATGTTACTTACTTTAAATTGAACCCGGAAATACTATGTTTCCGGTTTCATATGCTAAGATGATATGTAAAGAGATTTCATGTATTTATTTCACACCTAGGACTGCAAACAAACTGTCTTTTGTTTTGAAACGTCAAATTATGACACTAGGTTTTGACATTCAGCCAAAGAAAAAAAAAATAACCTTAGAACTAATGTCTATACCACCAGTTAAAAGGATACCTCAAACAGATTAAAAAAAAAGTTTGGCGCCAATGTTTTTTTTTAATGTTTTACGATACTGTACTTTGGTTTATTTACAAATGAAATAGTATGGTTCGGCGAAATCAGTTCGTTTTATTTCATGGCAAGTTTGAGAAAAGCACTACACAAATCTCGGCGAGAAACAGGGTTACAGGCCGCGTATTCCTATCTGGCCTCAGTTCCTTCGGCCAGATATATCTACATGGCCTGTAACCCTTCGTTTCCCGTCCTCTATAGTAATGTACTATTTATAAAAGGGTCATTATTTGAGCGTTTCAACCGCGTCATTGTCGTCGTGGTCACATTTTCTTAGAGTTGGCTGTAGGCTTTATGGTGAATTTCGATTATTTGGTAGATGTCCCGTATTTACAATATAACCAGACACGAAGTTAAAATAATCAGCCGTTATCGCGAAAAGTGCGACTACGAAAATGACTAGGAACAAACGCTCAAATAATGACCCAAAAATATCCCTCTAGTTCGTAACCTTGGTGACCTTGGTTTGGCGTCGCCGGTCGACAACGGGCACAAGTGTGAATCGACTGTATAAACTATAATATAATTGCAAATAAGTCTCGTGGGTCGTGCCAGAATTTCATTTGTCATAATTTTATTTGCACACCTAATTTCCGTTTCGTAAGATTTATATCATACGTTCAGCATCTACATTCGAAACTATTTACAGGCCATCTACCGAGTACCATGGGAGCTGCACAACCAAATCCAGTCAAAGATTCAAAAAGTAACAGGCGGGCTGACTCGGCTCGCGTCTCGAACCAAAGTCAAGAAAGAGGATTCCGGCAAATTGCGGCCGCATCCGCCGCGCGATCACGCCCTTGCTTATTTGCAGGATCACGTGCAACTTGTCAGGTAAACTATACTTTGTCTCACATTCCCTGTCAGTAAAAAAGCAGCAAATTTAAAAAATATAGGTGCGAAATGGTCGGCCCATAGATCATTTCAATTTGCCGCATTTTTAATGACGGGGATTGTTGGTCAGACTATACACAACTTATTAACCCTAAAATGCATGACCTTGACAAAAATTTATTCAAATGTGAATTCTGACATGCTGTCAATAGAGTCCAGATTGCATGATGCATATATACATCACTATGCATTTAAGGGTTAAAATGGGAATTTTGGGACCCGATAGCTAAACTCTTAGATATCCAGAAGATCGTAGGTGAGTTGTCGCTTCTTGTAGTTCCCATTTATCTAGAACACTAAACATTGCGACTGCAAAAAACTGACTGCATATATGACGCGCATTCTTACGTAGGATGCCCTGAAAATTTCGGGAATTTAATACTTAGGAACGTATATTTGACATGTGTTATACCTCTTTCTTACAAGCATAGTCTCATTATTCGAAAACACTGGCCACTTAGAAAAAAAAAACAATGTCCGATTTTCAATTGTTTTTTAAAGTCGTTGAGTCGCTGGTGAAAATGGAGCTGTCCCGCGAAAGTTTTAGAGCAATGATTTATTATGACTTTAAAAGTGGATTAACACAACAACAATGTGGAGACCGATTAACTATTGCTTTTAGTAGTGAAGCACCTTCAAAGACGACCATATACAGGTGGTATTCGGAATTCCAACGTGGCCGTGTGTCTCTTGCGGACGATGTACGTGAGGGTCGACCGAAAACGGCCGTTACCGATCAAAACATCGATGTTGTTCGCCAACTGATAAAGGAAGATAGGCATGTTACATATCGGGAGATTCAGGAGACTTTAGGCATTGGAATGAGTCAGGTACAAGTTATTTTACAACAAGAGTTGGGCGTGCGGAAGTTATTTTCCCGGTGGATTCCTCACTTGTTATCTGACGACCAGAAAACGGTACGTGTCAATTGGTGCCGCAAAACTTTAAAAGGATTTAATGGAGGAAGCTCAAATGCCGTTTTTAGTATTGTGTCAGGTGACGAATCATGGATTTACGCATATGAGCCTGAATCGAAAAACCAATCTCGAGTTTGGGTTTACGAAGACGAACCGAAGCCGACAAAAGTTGTTCGTTCTCGCAGCACGATCAAAAAAATGGTAGCCACGTTTGTCTCCAAATCGGGTCACGAGGCGACTATCGCTCTTGAAGATCGAAGAACTGTCAATGCCGATTGGTATATAGGCGTTTGTTTACCGATTGTTTTTGCTGAACTGCGAAAAACTAACCCTAACCGCCGTATTATACTACACCATGATAATGCCAGCCCTCACACCGCTCAGAAAACAGACGACTATCTGAAGGGCGAAAACGTCGAATTACTGGACCATCCTTCGTACAGCCCCGACCTAAGTCCCAACGATTTTTTTACTTTCCCGAAAATAAAGAATCGGTTGCGTGGTCAGCGTTTTCAGACCGCGGAAGAAGCAGTCGACGCTTATAAAATGGCCATTTTGTCAACCCCCACTTCAGACTTCAATAACTGTTTTAAAAACTGGTTTCAGAGAATGAAAAAGTGTATTAAACACAAAGGAGAATACTTTGAAAAACAATAAAAGTACTTTTATTTCATTAAAATGCGTATTTTTTCCGATTCCCGAAACTTTCAGGGCAACCTACGTATCTGTAGGACTATGATCAGGGTGCGTAGCCAAGATGGCAATCGATAGCTGTAAGTTTTTGTCGCACTAATAAATAAGAGTGACAGAAAGAGTAAACCACGCTACGCTACTAAGTGCTACCGATCAGCATCCCTTTAGTGTTACGGATTTATCCATTTCGTTTCCAATCCATTTAGACTTGACCTAGTTCTTCTTTTTCTATCGTCAAAGCAGAAATCGCCTTATATGTGATAATCTAAAACGACGTTCTTTCGTCACCAGACAAGCATGGTGCCTACAACTACAAACCGCAGCAAACACATGCATGCACACAACCCGCTACGTCCAAGCGGAATGGGCGGGCGCGTGGCGGGAACTGACGCGCGAACGCGGCCTCTGGGGCCCGCCGCGGGCGTCGCCGCTCGACAAATGGGCGCTCGACTCCACAGAGGGCCCCTGTCGGATGAGGAAGATGTTGAGACGGAACCATTTGTTTTATCTGCATTACCCGTATAGGCCGGAGCTGGACAATCCTGATAATGTAAGTACAGTTGCGCTTAGTGCCGAGCTTGACAAATGAGCGCCATAAAGTATAAAATTCCAATTAGGAGGACTTCATCAATCCTGATATAACTATACAGGGTGCTCGCGAGCATTCCGAAAGATTTGAACTATGCATTCTAGACATCAAAATAAACAAAAAATATTATGAGACAGTAGTCATTTCTACCAAACAAAAAAAAAATATTTTTTCTTCTTTTTAGGCTTTTTGAATACTTTTTAACATTTCCAGTACTTTTTATCATAACAACAATTTGTTTAAATTATTTATTTCAATTGTTTTTTTTAGGTACAGGTTATTTCGTCAAGTCTATTCGTAGTTTTTGATTGTCAGGCAAAAGGTGATATTAGAACACATTGTGTAAAAAAAATAGTTAAAAAATTAAGTAAAAAAAGTAGCATTGTAATAAAAAAGAAGTTAAATGACGAGTTACGTCGAAAAACTTATTTCAAAAAAAGGTTGATTATCTCTGAAACCAAGCCGAATCCAGGAAATTTTATAGAACAGTAAAGACTCTAAATATGGTCAGGCATCCAGCATTAAAATCTTTCGGAATGCTCACGAGCACTCTGTATTCATAATATTCAGTGGACCTAAAGTATAATGAAACTTTTATACAATTTTATTCACTACGCGAGACATGTTTCGAAGAGCCTAGGTCTAGCACTGTGCCTGAGCTGATGATCAGAAAGAAGTAGGCATCACGAGTATTGACATATTTTCGGTCATGATAATAAACCTCTTATCTAGACTTTCCCTAATGAATGGACATTTTGCTCTTACGTTAACATTGTCAATACTTCAAAGACGTTTAATTTGTGATTTCTTTTTCAGAAACAACTCAAGTACAAAGTAGCTCAGAGCTTAGACAGTAAAGAGTACTACAGAGTTTACCAGCAATGGCGCACAACGGGCAACATGTTAGGTGAAACCGACGCCATCGAAGCTGCCGATCTGCAGACATACGAAGAAGAAATAACCAAGTAAACTATTTGTATCATGTTTTTTTAATACACCCAAGACGAGATTCCGAAATACACCCCAATAATAGTAACTTTTTTTATTTTTGGTAAAAATTTCGGATTCTTTTACTTTATAACTATACAATTTTTCCCTGCAGTAACCGGGACCCCTCTCTTGACGAGACAAATGAAAATGGATCCCCATCAGACCTCGTCAGTAGTGGCGTTGTTAGTCGCGGTACCAATCAAACGTCCGCTGAAGGCAACGAGGACGGCCCGGATAATGAGGACGAGGATGAACAGCAATCTCCGCCGCCGGACAACCAGACGCTACTGAGACTCCTAGAACACCATGAGAAGGTCAGTTTACCTCAAATATGACTACAGTAATTGCCCGTTTTACGCGGCCCCGCTTAACGCGGACTCGCTATAATGCGGTTTTTCAATTTATCCAATCCAATTAGTAACTAAATTGATATCTGATTGGTTATTGACGTGCGCGCGGCACATCGCGCCACTTCAGATCGCATTCTTCTACCTTCTAACAAAAGTATGCGTTATTTACTGTTTTAAGTAAAACAAACTCAAAAAATGACCAAAGTGCTTGAGTTTGCTACTTTATTACAAAACGCCGATATACGCGAAATTCGATTTACGCGATTTTCTCTGGAACGCATCACTCGCGTAAAGCGGTGTATTACTGTATTTAATTCGGTTAAAGAACAGAAACCAGGAATGACATCTTGACTGCAACATTTTTAGTCATCGAATAGAAGTAATGACGAGTTGTCGCTATCTGAAAATCAGGCAATAAATGCCTACCAGTCGACAGTTTTTTTAAGCTACTCTCTTATTCTTTTTGAAAACCTATTCAACGATACCCCACACTATAGGAATACAGAAAAAAAATCATCCCCACTAGCAGAGGTACCCTAAAAAAAAGTTTTTACTTTTTATTTTACCACTTTGTCAACGTGATTAATAGGCACACCTGTACCAAATTGCAAATTTCTAGTACTAACGGCCACTGAGCTATGCTGCGGACAGACGGACATGGCGAAATTATAAGCGTTCCTTGTTTACTACGAAACCCTAAAAAATAGTATCGGGTCTATTTCAGATTACCCACATGTTCCGCTGCGCCAGAATACAAGGTCTCGACACAGTGGAAGGTCTGCTCTTATTCGGTAGAGAGCACTGCTACGTCATAGACGGCTTCACATTACTAAAGAACAGAGAAATCCGGGACCTGGACAGTTGTCCTGATGACTACGAACCCATACTGCCTAGTCAAGGGATACAGAGGAGCAACCAGAGGCAATGCAACAAATTTCTATATGAAGATATCCGGTAATTATGGCTTTATTTCATTTTATTCATATTTTTTATAAACTTTAATTCTGAAAGTATGTGAATGTTTATGATTGCAATTTGTTTGTCTAACAGGGAAGTACACAAGCGAAGGTATTTACTGCAGCCCATAGCGTTGGAAGTTTTCTCGAGCGATGGTCGAAATTATCTTCTTGCGTTTCCTAGGAAAGTAAGGAATAAGGTATGTATACTTTACTGCGTTTTACCGCCCTTGCAGTCAATATTAAATTGAGTACAAAATTACCAGTAGATGCCCCCTGAAATATAGTAGTAGAGATATTTCTGGCGCCAATAATTCGAGGGTCAATCCAATGAGTCACTTTCACCCGAGTTAAACTCTACTTTTCATTTCGACTTTGAGGAAAGTAAAAGAATCGATTAGGTTTCAATCAAATTACTTTCGACCCCAGAGGAACCTTAGAAGACTCTAGGAAGAACAACTTTTGTAACTTTTTAACCGACTTCAAAAAAAGGAGGAGGTTCTCAATTCGACTGAATTTTTTTTTTTTTTTTTTGTTGTATGTATGTTACCTGATATCTCCGAGAATAGTGAACCGATTCTAAAATTTCTTTTTGTGATCGAACGTGTATTACCCCGAGATGGTCCCATTGGCACCAAGTTGGGGTCTGATGATGGGATCCTGGAGAAATCGAGGGATCTCTTCAAATGTTATAGGTACATGTATGGCGCTTTTGGTAATTTTCATTCATTTACAAGAATTTGCATTCAGAAAGTAGGATTTGAGGAAACCAATGATGGAAACAAGTCGGGAATCTTGGAGAAACCGGTTGAAGTCGGTTTTTTAAATTTTTAATTTGGTGATTATGTAGATAACGTACAGTCACGGACTTTATTGATAAGCCACTTGTCACTGTGCGTATTTTAGCCGTGTAATGCAAATCGGGTTTAGTCGCTTTTACTCGTAAATGCTAATAAAGGAAGTAAAGTCATCGTATAATAGAAGAGCAAAAATTATATTTCTATCTTTATCATTGTGCGATCATGAACTGTCACTAAGGTTCGAATCTCTTAACTAAAATGTTAAATAAATGGCGAACTTGACATTACAATCGCAAAATATAAAAATATTTCGTTTCAAGATGGCGGGTTTACCGTGCATTTTCAAATCTGGTATCACGACTTCGGCCGAACTCTGACCGCTCGCGTTTTCTTCGGAAGGTGACTTTACCATGGTTACGTAATAACAAAAAAGTTTAACCAATAATAATAATTGATAAATATTTTTCCGGAAGCTGACGTTACTATAGTTACGTTATAACATCCGCTTTAGTCCTGAGACGTCAATCTAACTTCAGAGCCCAGATGGTAATTTGACTGCTAAGCTGCTATGTAGGAATTTTCGTTCTCTTTCCTATTAACGGCTGTCACTGTCAGATATTTTTTCAAAGTTAGAATTTCAGTCAGAAACTATCAAGTCTCTATTAAACATTTGTATGGCTACTGACAGACTATAGGATTAAGATAGACTGTCAAACGTCTATCTACCATATTTCCACAAAGGTTACATAAGTATTCAACTAACGTCAACTACGAGCTGTGACGAATTATAAAAAAGACAGCAATAGCATTTGTCTCTGTCAATGAAAAAATAATCTAAAATTGCCCGATAACATGATATGTCTATTTATATAAATATCTCGACTTGAAAAAATAAAATACCTCGCCTATTAATGTCAGATAAATCATGGGATCCGATTTGAAGAAAACATGATTAAATTACTTAACGGTTTTAGACAAATCTATGAAGAACTGTCGTTATCCAGTTTCCTCTAGGAACAACGACATCTAGCGACTAATAATGGCCGATGGGTAATCCTTAATTTTCGTCGACGAAGGAATTTTCATTATGTCAACTAGTTTTGACATACTGAAATTTTGACGCAACAAAGATTCGTATTTAACTGACATATCATCGGGGAACATCGGTCATGTCGCGATCGTGCCTAGTGCCTACTAGCGAAAAATACCGAACCCATAATATTACACGACCAAAATGCATCCATTGCCAAGTGGCCTATCAATTAAAGTCTGTGGCTGTACGAAATTAACAACTTTTGTAGATAACGTACGAAAAATGAACTTTTACGGAGAAATTGGACGGAAGAGTCAATTTCGACACGCCTATCTTCTACGTACGAAAATTAAACTATCCGATCAAGAGCGATGAAATAGTACATTACTATAGAGGACGGGAAACGAAGGGTTACAGGCTAAGTAGATATATAGGCCGAAGGAACTGAGGCCAGATAGGGATACGCGGCCTGTAACCCTGTTTCTCGCCGAGATTTGTATAGTGCTTTTCTCAAACTTGCCATGAAATAAAACGAACTGATTTCGACGTACAATCGACAACACACCTGTGAACACAGGCAAAGTGCCAAAAATATGTAAACAGAACTTTATTGCCTGGACATAAAGGTGTGTATACATATTTTTGACGCTTTGTCTGTATCCACAGCTGTGTTGTCGATTGTACCATACTATTTAATTTGTAAATAAACCAATAGTACAGTACCGTAAAACATTAAAAAAAAAACATTCGCGCCAATTTTTTTTAAATCTGTTTGAGGTATCCTTTAACCTGGTGGTATAGACATTGGTTCTAAGGTTATTTTTTTCTCTGTGGCCGAATGTCAAGACCTAGTGTCACAATTTGACGTTTCAAAACAAAAGAGTTTGTTTGCAGTCCTAGGTGTGAAATAAATACATGACATCTCTTTACATATCATCTTAGCACATGACACCGGATACATATGATATCCGGGTTTAATTTAAAATAAGTAACATCAACATTCCGTAGCAAGTTTGAGAAACTCTTTACATATCATCTTAGCACATGACACCGGATACATATGATATCCGGGTTTAATTTAAAATAAGTAACATCAACATTCCGTAGCAAGTTTGAGAAAAAATCGTTGTTGCAGGTATACAGTCGGTTCACGGCCCTCGCGACAGGCATGGCCGACAGCGCAGCCGGGTCGGTGGCGGGCCAGAAGCGCGGCGTGGCCGTCGAACAGCCCGCCAGCCTGCTCGCCACGCTCATCGGCGACACCTCCGTCACGCAGCGGTGGCTGGTACGTTACTCTATCGTTTGTTTATTAACCGACTTCAAAAAAAGGAGGAGGTTCTCAATTCGACTGTTTTTTTAATGTATGTTACCCGATATCTCCTAGAATCGTGAACCGATTTTTTTTTTGTGATCGAACGTGTATTACCCCGGGATGGTCCCGTTGGCACCAAGTTGGGGTCTGATAATGGTATGTCAGAAAAATCGAGGAATCTCTTCAAATGTTATAGGTACAAACAGCAACACTCCTAACGGACCATTAAAGACAGAGCAGAGAGAAAATGAAAGAGATAAATTTAGTTTTATTATGTCAACTTCAAATTAAATAATACACGGGAATGTTGATCGTTCGCACTGCTCGCAACTTGGTCGAATAATACAAATCGGGTTCCGAAATCTTATGAGACTAGTATCACGACTTCGGCCGAACTCTGCTGACCAATGGGGCAGGCATTGCTACGGTTAACCAATGATCGCTCGCAGTTTCTTCAGAAGGTCACATTACCATGGTTACGTAATAACAAAAACGTTTAACCAATGATTGATCGCGATTTTTCCGAAAGCTGACGTTACTATAGTTACGTTATATATAACATCCGCTTTAGTCCTGGAGACGTCAATCTAACTTCAGAGCCGGTAATTTGACTGCTAAGGTGCTATGTAGAAATTTTCGTTCATTTTCCTTTCAACGGCTGTCACTGTCAGATATTTTTTCAAAGTTAGAATTTCAGCCAGAAACTATCAAGTCTCTATTAAACATTTGTGTGGCAACTGACAGATTATTAATTAAAGGATTATAGGTAGACTGTCAAACGTCTATCTACCATATTTCCACAAAGGTTACATAAGTATTCAACTAACGTCAACTAAGAGATGTGATGAACATACCTGGGATAACTCGGGACATTTATACGAAAGTGATGTAGCAAAATATTTTATCGACTAAAAATATATCGATGTTACTGTGAATGACAACATCAAAATGTTATTCGGCATAAATAAATATTAGGTACTTACTCTTCAATTAAAATAAAAAATAAATTTGAACGGGTATTTAAGTTTATTTTAAAATAGTTTTCATAATATACAATTAATATTAAAATATCAATATTTAAATTGTCATTTTGATGAAAATGACATCTGCATACAAGAGGCCCGATATCGGATATGACATCGAACCTCTGTACTGTAATCGAGAATGTTCAATAAGCACATCTTTTATTATAATTATATCGACATCTTTTTAATCGATATCAAATCCCTATAACTTGCCCCCAGTTATCCCAGGTATGGTGATGAATTATAATAAAGACAGCAATAGCATTTGTCTCTGTCAATGAAAAAAATAATTTAAAATTACTCGATAACATGGCTATTTGTAAAAATATCTTGACTTGGAAAAATACCTCGCCTATTAATGTGAGATAAATCATGAAATCCGATTTGAAGAAACCGTAATTAAATTACTAAACGGTTTTAGACAAATCTATGAAGAACTGTCAACTATGAAGAACAACGACATCTAGCGTCTAATCATGGCCGATAGCTATTCTTAATTTTCGTAGACGAAGGACTTTTTATTATGTCAACTAGTTTTCAAATACTGAAATTTTGACGCAACAAAGATTCGATGACATATCATCGGGGACCATCGGAAATGTCGCGATCGTGCCTACTAACGAAAAATACCGAACCCATAATATTACACGACCAAATTGCATCCTTTGCCAAGTGGCTCAACATTCCTATGTAACTGACATGTGATTCTCTTTCATGCAATATTTCCAATTTCTGAAGTGTATACCTAGCTGTGTTGCTGTTTGTACAACATGTATGGCGCTTTTGGTAATTTTCATTCATTTACAAGAATTTGCATTCAGAAAGTAGGATTTGATTATAGGAAACCAATGATAGAAACCACAGATGTTAGGATCTTGGAGAAATCGGTTAAAGTTGGTTGTTTTTTAATTTGGTGATTATTCCTTGAGTGAGGGTTTACCGCGAACCTCGAACAAAGTGTTCTATGTCGTTTTTGTGAATTCGTACGTAAGTGTGACAGGGAGGCAATACTTCGTTCAGCGTTCGCGGTAAGGTCTCTAATTTAATTGCTTTACTTCGGTCTCGTTCAAAAATCATTTCATCATATTTGACCGACTTTTGACATCACCATTATGCATCACCTTCG
The DNA here is from genome assembly GCA_025490895.1 of Thaumatotibia leucotreta. Classification (NCBI taxonomy): domain Eukaryota; kingdom Metazoa; phylum Arthropoda; class Insecta; order Lepidoptera; family Tortricidae; genus Thaumatotibia; species Thaumatotibia leucotreta. The sequence continues at coordinate 29,788 of JALPQI010005170.1, read as the reverse complement.
CATTCACACACTTGTCAGAAGGTGATTGTAACTATGACAGACTATAAAACGGGGACTATTCATTACAAGGTTTATATTATGAACTGATCAATCTTTTTAATCGCGTTACGTCCAACTTTACTTTGTTACAGCGAGGCGAAATATCAAACTTCCAATACCTGATGCACCTCAACACGCTCGCTGGTCGTTCGTACAACGACCTGATGCAGTACCCCGTGTTCCCCTGGATCCTCGCGGACTACGACTCGCCGGAGCTGGACCTCAACGACCCGGCTACTTTCCGCGACCTCACCAAGCCTATGGGCGCGCAGAGCCCAGACAGACTGGAACAGTTTAGGAAGAGATACAAGGTAGTCCCAAACACTGCCAAATATCAATATCAATCCTAGTAGTAGTACTTAGCTTCGCTGAAATTGTTCATTATAATGAATAGATTATTTATTATTTATTTATTTATTTATTAAAACAAAAGTTTACATGACATTACAGCAGAACGCCAATGCGTCATGAAACTAAAATTATACAATTAAAAAAAATTGTATACAAAATAAAATATGTATAGAAATATAAAAAAAACACATTAATTAGATTTAGGCGACACAACTGCGTGGCTCCGTTGCGTCGTCTGAGCCGGCGTCGTAGGGTTCGGCAGGTTGCCCCGAAACCGCCGAAACACGACGCCCTTCGGCCAGAAGTCCGGACTCGCGATAGTGTCTTGAAGCGGCCGCGGCACGCGCACCACAAACGAGCTGAAGTGCACGTAGTGGCGCGACCGCAGCTGCTGCACCCTCAGCGAGAGGCCAGTCTTCCGGTGGACGTACTCCGCCACGTCGTCAGCCAGGGCGGAGTAATGCAGGCGCGATACGTAGAGCGCCTTACACGGAGTTGCGACCCGAAGACCAGAATTAACCGGTTCGGCGATGCCACCCAGAGTCTTGCGAGGCGCCCTACGCACCTTGCTCTTCCTTTGGACCAGTGTAAATCCCTCCTTATCTACACTGGTGCGGGAGGACATTTCCCTTTTGGGAGCCCGTAATTCGCCTTAGAGGGCGAGTTAACCCGGTCAGCTGCGACTTGCTGCCCGGTGACGACATCGGCGTAGGCACGCTGACGTAGCTTCGAAACAGATATATCGAATCATTTTACTGGCTTACTTGACTTGATGTTGCTCGAAATGTTAGCATAAGAGACTGATCTATGTTTAAATTAGCCATTTTATTAGATAAATAAATAATATCTTTTGATAAATAAATAAAAAATATATCTCGCACGAAGGGTTCCGTACAAAACGAGCAAAAAAATTACGTTTGTTGTGAGTTTTGAGCCTCCTTGAATATCTATTTAATTCTACTTTTTAGTATTTAATATCTATTTTATTCTACTCTTTAGTATTTTTACATAGCGACAATAGAAATGCAGCATCTTCTGTGCAATTTTCAACAGTCTAACTAACATGGTTCATGATATACAGCCTGGTGTGTGACTGTGTCTAGTAATATAAATCTCGGTCCAGGAATGGGACGACCCGCACGGCGAGACGCCCCCATACCATTACGGCACCCACTATTCGTCGGCCATGATCGTGTGCTCGTACCTGCTGCGAATGGAGCCCTTCACGCAACACTTCTTGCGGCTACAGGGCGGACACTTCGACCTTGCCGATAGGTAACCAATCCTGAGATAGATCGTAGTCTTAATTAGTTCCACCAAGTGTTTACAACCCTCTGTAAACTCTATTTTTGAATAAGGTTGCTCTCACATTGGGTATTCATATCACCAGAGCATATTTTATGAAACAGAAATATGGCAATATAATTAAAGTTTATTTTTCAAGTTACTATAGGAGACCCGCCGGTAGAATCCAAAAAACCGACCACTGATAATTATATATCATCGGCTGACAAGCAAAACTCACTATAAAAACTGTCACTACTCTTAAGCATTTTATTGAATCAGAACTGAACTACGAGTTTTATTTCTAGTGTTGTAAGTTTTTGGTTATCAACCGATGATACATATTTTATACAATGTAATCTAATGTTATTTTGTGATATAAAATAACGTGTGTTCTTACAGAATGTTCCATTCAGTAAAAGAAGCATGGAACTCTGCGTCCCGCCATAACATGGCCGATGTGAAGGAGCTTATACCGGAGTTCTTCTATTTGCCGGAGTTCTTGCTCAATTCCAACAATTTTGATCTAGGTAAGTCAATCTTATCCTTAGATATACACACGCGATATACATAAAGGCTGTTAACATTTCTAAAATAAAAACTGTTCTGTTATTTTCTGTTCTTTTCCAAAGATTTTTCCAAATTACATCGGCAGTTAAAGGTAAACCAGGACTCAAATTAGCTTTCTACCAAATTCTATGCAAATTGGTTCAAGAGCAAAGAAGTGTCAAACGAAACAAATTTAGTTTCGCATTTATAATAATCCGTCCGGTCCATTATGTCTACATGGACAGAACTGAAGTCCATCAACTGTACGGCACTGTAGCCCTAGAAAATGTTAAATTTGCAGCCTGCCTTTTTCTACTGTCAGAGACATAGGATAGTTTTTTTATTTATCTGATAATTCCTCGAGTAAAATAAACGATCCCGAACAGGTTCAAAGCAGTCCGGCGTAGCGCTAGGCGACGTGGTCCTCCCGCCGTGGGCGCGCGGCTCCCCTCGCGAATTCATCCGTCTGCACCGCGCCGCACTAGAATCAGACTACGTGTCGCACCGCCTGCACCACTGGATCGACCTCGTGTTCGGCTACAAGCAGCAGGGCCAGCCCGCCGTCGACGCTAATAACGTCTTCCACCATCTCTTCTATGAGGGGAACGTCGATATTTACAAGTATGCCCCCCCAATACCCTGTTTTACGTCATTGCGTGTCGCACCGCCTGCACCACTGGATCGACCTCGTGTTCGGCTACAAGCAGCAGGGCCAGCCCGCCGTCGACGCCAATAACGTCTTCCACCATCTCTTCTATGAGGGGAACGTCGATATTTACAAGTATGCCTCCCCAATACCCTGTTTTACGTCATTGCGTGTCGCACCGCCTGCACCACTGGATCGACCTCGTGTTCGGCTACAAGCAGCAGGGCCAGCCCGCCGTCGACGCCAATAACGTCTTCCACCATCTCTTCTATGAGGGGAACGTCGATATTTACAAGTATGCCTCCTCAATACCCTTTACGTCATTGCAGCTCTGTTTTATACTCAAATCAGTTGAAGGTACCGCTCCGCTCAACTTACATGCTATTCCTCTACATCAGCGGTAATCGAACGTTTTTGCTAACGGAATGCTTTTAGAATGTGAAATTTTTAACGCAGACCCAAATGAAAGGAGGTGGATTTTTACCTGTGTCTTTTTTACATAACTCATTATGTTCACGACGAAGAGAATACAATACAATCATTGTAAATATATAGGTATACTAACTAAGGGCCATTACGTACGGTCACGTATGTACACATTATTATATATTACAAAAGCCCTATTAATATGCAGTAGACTTAGTCTTTTTCTCGATTTTACTACGAGTCTGCTCAGCTATCAAAGGCTTCAATCGAATGCCTCCGTCCAATACATGGTCGACTTTTTTTATTAGACCACATAGTCGTATGAATAAACTGCTCATTATTTCATTTTCTTTCAGTATCGACGACCCTCTAAAGAAAAACGCAACGATCGGTTTCATAAATAATTTCGGGCAAATACCAAAGCAATTGTTCAAGAAAGCGCATCCCAGCAAGAAGATGTCGCAACGCAGCTCGACTATACTAGACCCGAACAATATTATCCCGTCGCAAGGGATCACTCCACCTGAGAAACTGTTCTTCCACAATTTGGAAAATTTAAGACCTTCTTTACAACCTGTTAAAGGTATGAAGCTTTTGTTGCAGCTGATTTTGAATTTAAAACGAACGTAAATCTTTTTTTTCCTCGTTCCTGAATTCGAGTCATCATCAGCCTATGATAGTCCACTGCTGGACGTAGGCCTCTCCTATTAACTATGCATATAAACGCATTAGGAGGTAAATGCCCGTAATCGCCACGCTGGGCAAGCGGATTGGCGATCGCAGTAATGTGTCCACTATGTTGACATTGATGACGCTGCTGCCCATCATTAATCTTTTACCAAATAGTGGTCAGTGACACTTCAATCCCCTAGTCGACTCTTACGACACCCGCAGGAGGAGTTGGGGTGGTAACAAATGTATTCTTACTGCCGTCACCACACGGCTTCCTGCAATGCAAGCAACCCTAAATATTTGGTAAAATAGGAAATAGAAATGCGTCGATTATGTTTTGAAATACAATTTAATTATTTACAGAGGTAAAAGGCCCAGTAGGCCAAATCCTTTACACCGACAAAGCTATACTTGCGGTGGAGCAGAACAAAGTACTGATGCCGCCGTCATACAACAAGTATGTGGCGTGGGGCTTCGCGGACCACTCGCTGCGCGTGGGCAACTACGACAACGACCGCGCCGTGTTCGTCTGCGAGACCGTGGCGCAGGCGTGCGGCGAGATCGTCACCTGCGTCTGTCCGAGCGCCAAGACCATCGTCACTGCGGGCACAAGCACGGTTAGTTAATAGTTACGCCATAGAGTACCTTAACTCTAGGTATAGACCTATACTGTTTTTGTTTGCTGTGGTACTTCTGTGATTTTATTTGTAATTATTTTTGTTTATTTGTATTGTGTGTTGCCTGCCGTGAAACTGTTCACGTGACGGCCTCATCGGAACACCAGCGCTGGCACTCGCTAGCAACATGCTGAGATGAGGCCATTTCGTAGCATACACGCTTTTATTTGTAAAATTATTTTTCGTTGCTATATATTGTCGTTTTTTGTGAATGTGTATGTTACGAGTAAAGTTATTTCTTTCTTTCTGTACGGAACAGGGGGTAATGTTTTCAAAATGATGGGCAGCTGTCCGATTTTTGAATTAATCTCTGGTTACCCCTACGTAGGGCTGCCATCCGTCCGGGTTTCCCTGGAGAGAGATGTTTTATTTTATTTTATGTTCTCAAAAAATGTCTGGAGAAAACCCGGACACTTTTCATGTGAGGGAACAACTCATTTTATGGTTTCCGAGATACAGGCTCGGCCTACTTCGGGAACCCCTGACAATTTTTATAGTGTAATGTTTCTATTTCGCTTCAATAAACTTTTATAATATTATTTTTTTCTATTAAATTTAAGTAGTTATCGTGTATAAAGAGCGAAAAGGGAAGAGAGAAATGGGATTTTTCTAATACAGCCAAACTATCGAGTGAGTGGTTTCTGTTAAATTTTATATCCTGCGGGGAGTTTGCATCAAGTACAGATAATAGCTCCCTCTTTAATGATACGGATTGGTCATTTAATTTAAACCACAAGATAGCAAACGTGCAAGGGGTAGTTTCATATTGCCTTGTAAAAGTTTCCGATGAAATTCATAATATTGGAGAGCCAATAACGTGGCGGTCGAGATCGAATAACGTGGCGGTCTCTTGAACAGATTATATATGGCCTCTTTCATATCATTAAACTTTTGGACGCCAACGATTGATAATTATATTGGCACCGCAGGTTCAACGCCAAAGACCGATATATAAGTCCGGGTCCACAGAGCAATATGAACCTACACTCATGTGCATAAATTTCACATTCCGTTTTGACATTTCCCGTGTCAAAAAGTTTAAATATTATCGATAACAATATCATACCTTTTTTTAGGTGGTGACAGTATGGCAATACTGGGCCCGGCGTCGCCGTCTAACAGTGAAAGTGTGCCTCTATGGGCACTCAGAAGCCGTGACATGTCTCGCCGCGAGCCCCGCATACAACCTCGTAGTGAGCGGCAGTCGCGATGGGCAGGCGATAGTTTGGGATGTCGAGCGCGGCGCATTTATAAGGCAGCTGTCGCCGACTATGCCTTCCCCACCGCCTGTTTCTGCCCTAGCCATCGATGACCTTACGGTTAGTATTTAATTTGATACGGAATAAGGCTGCGGCTCCATTGAGGCGGAGAGGAGCGGAGATGTGCAAATTTGACCAATGTAATTACATTCTTCAAATTCAAAATTGGAAACACTGTGATGCGGTCTCATTGGCCAATTTTGCACATCTCCGCTCCTCTCCGCCTCAATGGAGCCGCAGCCTTACGCTACATCGTTTTCATGTGTTTCTTGATATCCTATCGACTTAATGAATAGGACTGGTACTTGGCTAGAATGGGTTCGGAAAGAGTTGAATGGCGGCAGAGAAGGGCAATTTTAATTGTGATTTTTATATGGCAACCGATCCTGGTGTAAACATGTAAGGAACCGGCAAAAATTACATTGGATGTATGGCATTGAGCAACAGATTAGTTTGTCAGTGTAATCAAAAACCATGTAATGCCATTGGTACGAGTACACCCTCAAATCTCTTTTTGAACACATTACTAATTTAATCTATTGACATCGAGTGTTCCAACATTGAACACGTTTGAGGACTCTGAGGTGTTGTCGAGTAAACAAGCAAATATAAATGTAGGTACCAATATTCTAATTTCGTATTTCCCTTTCTATGCCATTGACGCTTTCTAGAGCGACTTTCTGACTTTCACTGTCGCCTACATAAATATGTTCCTTTCGGCCGTCATCGCAACCATGTTTCGCAACCAGGTGCAAGGGAAGAATTTTCCTCCTTTGTTTGAATTTAGAATTATTATACGAAATTAGAATATTGGTACCTACATTTATAATTAGGTACCAATATTCTAATTTCGTATTTCCCTTTCTATGCCATTGACGCTTTCTAGAGCGACTTTCTGACTTTCACTGTCGCCTACATTGACACATGTATTCAAATTTAGAGCTTCCTCTAGTAATAAGTTCCAAAATCGCATATTTAAAGACGTGACTGTACCAGGGTGACATAGCTACATGCAGCGGCAGCTACCTTTACGCGTGGGACATTAACGGCACGCCGCTCGGCTCCGTGGACACCGGCGGCGGCCCCAAGAGCTCGCAGCAGGTGCTGTGTTGCGCCTTCAGCGAGACGCGAGAGTGGGACCCTCTCAACGTCATCATCACTGGCTCCACCGACGGCGTGGTGCGGGTAAGTGACGTGACCAATTATTGTGCATCGGCTACCTGTTATGTTAGGTTTTGAAGGGACGCTCGGCCGGAATCGAACAGGCTGTCGAGCATTTGATATGCTCATTCGGCTCATTTCTCGTTCCTGGAGCTGCAGGTTAATTTTCTGGCTGCGTTCCCCAATAACTTCCTTCTAGCCTCCTTGTTTTCTTGAAGAACCGTAGGGCATCCTTAGGGTCGACGTTTCTGAGCTCTTTCTCCTCCAACCTATCCCTGCCAAACACATTATGTCTTGCCGCTCGGCCGCTGCCTACATAATGCATTCCACCAGAACATGCTGGCTAGTTTCGTCTCTCCCACAATGTGGACAGGCTGCTTCATTGCTTATTCCCATCACCTGTAGAGTGTTGTGTCCCGTAATGATTCCGGTCAACATCTTGTACTGTGCTACCTGTTCTTTAAATACATCATTGAAATAAAACTCTGATGGATTTTATCAGAACGAAATAACTTGCTAGACTATAACGTATGAGCGTAATTATGTAATTAACTGTTTAAGTTAATGTGGTTATCAGTTATCACTCGTTGAAAACTTTACGGAGCTGACTAGGCTTTCCTTTTCTTTATGAGAAAACCAAACGAATATTGGACAAGCCTGTGTGATTGATGACCTATTTACTCAAATTTATATTACAGATGTGGTCCATTGACTACATACCAGAAACCATTGAAGACCAATCGCAAAGCACCGAAGCGATCAGCTTGGAACAACCCACGAGTTCGATGGAAGGGAAAGACAAAAACCAACACAGTTTGTCCGTGCAAGAGAGTGAAGAAGCGAAGTCTGAAGGCGAGACTACCTTCGATGAGACGAAGAGCGAGGATCAGCCGAGCAAGACTGAAGCGGCTATCAAGAGAGTGGAAGAATTGGTCAAGCAAATGAGCTTGTCGCAGGATAACGATAATGGTTTGTGATCTTTATTAATTATTACTTTTCAATTGATGACATAGTGGACATACTGCATAGTATCGGCGGTTGACAGCCAAAACTAAGTAAGAAGTATATTCTTAAAAGCTCGTATCTCAGTTTCAATTCAAAATTTACATACGAGGTTGCTAAGGAGAGTTTTATAGTTTTGCTTGTCAGCCGACGATATAAGCCCCCCGATAATTTTCTATTCCGCTTGTAAGTAAGCTGCAAAAGTTATACAATGGGCGTCACATTTGATACATAATTACTCAAATCGTAGTTGATTCTTACATAACCACTTGAACGTCCACCCCGCGCGACCATATTCCGGTCAACTGTCCGGGTTTTTTTAGCGACGTACGCCCCGCGCTGCGCAGTCACAAGATTTTACAAAAACGTTTATATTTTCTAAACTACTTAAGGTATAATAATAAAAAAAATCAGGAGTATAAATGAAAATACAATTATTAAAATACAATGATAGTCATTGTAAAATACCTAATGATTTTGACTATAATCAAGGTTAAACTTAACACATCGGTAAAAAAATAAGAAAGATAACCTTCATATTTTAAACTCACTTGACAGGTATCACACTGTCAAAAACTTAAGATGATACACATTATCGTATAGAGCACACGTTCCTGATCATTTTTATGTATAATAACCCCAAAAATATGTAAATTAACGTGAAATACTTACGACATAACTAGGAGTCCTTAGCAAACACTCAGGCAGTTTGACCCAACACTGACAAATTATATTTTTTTATCGACTGAGTAACGAGCGTATACTGCCATATACAGGGTGGAAAAAGATTTTGGGTCAGTGAGGGCATCTACCAGATCCCGTGTAGCTACGCGAAAATGGTCTTAGAAGACCTTCCCGCGATTTTCAATTAAAGAAGATTAGCGTTTTCAGATTTTGGAAAAAGTATACAGGGTGCGAGAAAATGGTCATTTTTGACAAACTTTTTTTTTGATGCCAATCGATCCTGTTTCTGTTCAGGATTAAAAGCTTGTATGGGACCAAAAAAAAATTTTCGGCTAGAAAAGCCACAAATCGAGATTTAAAATTCCCATACAAATTGTATGAAAATTAAAAATTATTTTTCACGCTTATATTTTTATGCCTATCGATTCCATTCCTATCCAGTACCAATAGTTTCCTACGGGTCAACTTATGGCAATGTACAAAAAAGCCTAAATTTCAAGAAAACTGTTTTCATACATTTACTATGAAAAAAAAGTGAAACCTTAATTACTTTATCTGTCACGATAATTAGTCGTCCTATGCTAAATGATAATAATAATACTGTATGAAATCATTAGCAACATTAATTAGCGTTACAGATAATGTAATTGATTTTCACTTTTTTCCCATAGTCAATGTATGAAAACAGTTTTTTTTATTTTTGTTTTTTTTTTACGTTGCCGGAAGTTGACCCCTAGCAAACTATTGGTACTGGATAGGATTGGAATCGATTGGCATAAAAAAAATTAAGCGTGAAAAAATATTTTTTAATTTTCATACAATTTGTATGGGAATTTTAAAACCCCATTTGTGGCTTTTCTAGCCGAAAAAAATTTTTTGGTCCCATACAAGCTTTTGATCCTGAACAGAAACAGGATCGATTGGCATCAAAAAAAAACTTTGTCAAAAATGACCATTTCCTCGCACCCTGTATACTTTTTCGAAAATCTGGAAACGCTAATCTTCTTTAATTGAAAATCGCGGGAAGGTCTTCTAAGACCATTTTCGCGTAGCTACACGGGATCCGGTAGCTGCCCTCACTGACCCAAAATCTTTTTCCACCCTGTATATTTTTTAGCGCAAACTAGTTTATTAGGCTACGTTGTTGCAACAAGGGAATTAGGAAATAATGCCTCTATATTTCGCTAAATGCCGCTATAATCAACTGTGTCTCCTTCGACTTCATTGGATAGTATAGCATCCACGAACAGTCTACTGCCTTTTTTGTTTGGATACTATGCTATCATCGGACGTTCAAGTGGATAATAATAATAAACTTATAACTTTATATAATCCAGAATGACACAAAAGGTATATTATTTGAATCGGCGGTTCCTACCTTCCTACCAAAAGAACGAAATTGTTATCAAAAGCACATTAACATCCATCATAAATACAGGATTCACATTCAAATTTAAAATGTATGTATTTCAAATTCAACAGGGGTACTAGTCAAATCAGCATCAGAGAGCTCCCTCTCAGACGCATGCGAAACAACGAGCGCCAAAGAGTCCTCCCGACGGCACGACGAGAAAGACACGTGCAGCGACCAGGAAGCATACGCGGCGCGGAACGAGCCCGCTGACTCGTGCGATGACGCGAAAGATTACGACAACGACAAGGACAATGATAAGGATATCGAGACGGAGAAGGAGCATAGGAAACTGCAGAAACAGGGCAACGTCGTCATGCGGAGGAAGTCTAAGGGGAATCCGCTGTTTAGGAAGAGTAAGTTGTTTTATATTAAGAACAAGGAAATTACAAATCACTACGTAGTATAAAATAAAGTCAGTTTTTCTGTCTCTATGTCGCTTTGTACGCTTAAATCTTTAAAACTACGCAACGGATTTTGATGAGATTTTTTTTAATAGGTAGAGTAATTCAAGAGGAAGGTTTTTATGTAGGTATAGTAGCCGTGCGAAGCCGGGGCGGGTCGCTAGTACTAAATAAAATATACAAAATCAGTAAATTTACGATTACGCTTATCTTTTGGAAGTTATTTAGTTATTCAATCATTATTGAATTCATTCACTATTTATTGCAGATCTGAAAATTAACATACCGGTTTGTTCGATCTTGAGCTCCCGATAAAGAATTGTCATTCAAAGATACTTCACCTATATCATCTGTGATTCGTTTGGTTAGAACTTAGGAGGATCTACGGACTATCTTGGTTCAGACTATCAAATTCAATTATCTCTAATTAACCTAATCGCACAGGTGGCGGCAGCATAGGGGATTCAGCCGATTCTGGCTCCCTGGAAAGCGCTCCCGGACAGTCGACGGAAACGGAGGGCGGCCTACGAACCAGCAAGTCCGACACCAGCTTGACCGACTCCTTCGTCGTCGTGTCCGCGCCAGCTTCGCCAGCGCCCGACCGAGCAAAGCCAAGATTGGACCCAGGTTAGCGTATAGCGTATCAGCGTAGCGACGCGATGGACTACGAACCAGCAAGTATGACACCAGCTTGACTGACTCCTTCGTCGTCGTGTCCGCGCCAGCTTCGCCAGCGCCCGAACGGGCAAAGCCCAGATTGGACCCAGGTTAGCGTATAGCGTATCAGCGTAGTGACGCGATGGACTACGAACCAGCAAGTCGGACACCAGCTTGACTGACTCCTTCGTCGTCGTGTCCGCGCCAGCTTCGCCAGCGCCCGACCGAGCAAAGCCCAGATTGGACCCAGGTTAGCGTATAGCGTATCAGCGTAGCGACGCGATGGACTACGAACCAGCAAGTCCGACACCAGCTTGACTGACTCTTTCGTCGTCGTGTCCGCGCCAGCTTCGCCTGCGCCCGACCGAGCAAAGCCCAGATTGGACCCAGGTTAGCGTATAGCGTATCAGCGTAGCGACGCGATGGACTACGAACCAGCAAGTCCGACACCAGCTTGACTGACTCTTTCGTCGTCGTGTCCGCGCCAGCTTCGCCTGCGCCCGACCGAGCAAAGCCCAGATTGGACCCAGGTTAGCGTATAGCGTATCAGCGTAGCGACGCGATAGACTAAACCAGAAAGTCCGACACCAGTTTGACTGACTCCTTCGTCGTCGTGTCCGCGCCAGCTTCGCCAGCGCCCGACCGAGCAAAGCCCAGATTGGACCCAGGTTAGCGTATAGCGTATCAGCGCAGCGATGCGATGGACTACGAACCAGCAAGTCCGACACCAGCTTGACTGACTCCTTCGTCGTCGTGTCCGCGCCAGCTTCGCTAGCGCCCGACCGAGCAAAGCCAAGATTGGACCCAGGTTAGCGTATAGCGTAAACTCAACAAAATACGACATAGCGACGCGAGAGGAACTGGCAACATTGGCCAAGTAAACATCTAACAGAGGAGCTCTATACGATTATTTTCAATAACTACAAGAAATTTGCTTAAAACAGTAACATAAGTGAGTGAAAACAAAAGGTCTAACCTGTGTTAGGTTATCCGCCATGAAAAATCGCGAAGATCAGCGCAAATAAGTACATACACACTTCGGTAAGCATTACACTTAAGCCGTTGAACACAAAACATATTTGAAAACTTAAGAGAAACTGGTATTTAAAAGAAATTTCTCAAAATAATCACGGTTATACCGCCAGCTGATTGCATGAACTGACACCTATCAGTCAAGTTGACATTATTGACAAATCACACAGTGTTGCAAACCTAAATAATTTATTATAAGTCAAGTTGACATTTGAAATTACGTTTCGATATACGATCAAAGAGAACTTTAAAAAATAGTTGGTGTAATCAAGTGGACATTTGTGATTACGTTCCGATATACGAAAAAAAAGGTTTTTGACTAAAAATAAATATTGTAAACAAGCAGAAAAATGCTCGCATGCAAAACTTGCACAAACAATATTAAGGAAAAACACTATTTATGTTGCTCTGTATGTAATTCTACATTCCATATTATATGCACGATAGGTGACAAAAGATTTGACCTAATGACCAAGGAAAACCGTAAGTCATGGAAATGTAAACAGTGTGTCAAGATAACTCAAAATTCTGCACAAAATAGTAAAAAAAAGCCTTTGAAAAAGTTAGATGTCAAAAAGATGTATGAAAAAAAAGATCAGACATTGGAACGTCCATCAATACCTGATAATTCTACACTGACTGACGATTCTGTAATCATCGGCGAATCGGCAGGAATAACTAAACCTAGTTCCAGAACTGATACTGTCAATAACAAAATCACAATGAGGAAACCATTGCCCAAAACTCAAAAAGAATTATCATCAGAACAAGAATCTGAAATAGATTCACAGGGAGAGACTGATTTGGATATTAGTTTACATAGCCTCCCAAATATATCAGTATCGGAAAACTTACAGGTCTATGAATTAAAATCAAAAGTAGAAAGTTTAAAAATACAATTGGCCAGTGCAAATGAAGAGATCGATATCCTCAATACACAAATAATTGAAATGAAAAGAGCATTGGAAGACCAGCATAAAAAAACTGAAGTATATAAAAAAATACTCACTGAAAAGGGACCCTTGAGAAAACTTACACCGATGAAGAAAGATTTTCTACATGTTAAGAGACCAGAAGTCTTGGATAGTGACGATGACACGCCTCTCCTGTCACCGGCAAACTCTCAATATGAAGACACAACATCAGATACAGAAGTTCGACAACCTGTAACCTTATTGATTTCTGATGATATACCAAACAGAAAGCCCAATACAAAAAGTAATCAGGACACCGGAGATAATCAAAACGATGAAGCAAATAGTCATATACCAGTTAAAGATACAGACAAACAAAATGTACTCATCAAAGAAGGAAGGAAAATTTGTATAATTAGCAGTAACGCCAGTAATAGTATCCTGAAAACAGCGAATCACACCTTCAAGTCAGATGCCATATGTCATTACATCAAGACAGAAGCTACAATCTGCGAGTTGTTACATGGGATAGAGTCAAAAATTGAAGGTTTCACTATGTGGGACTATTGCATAATATTGCTTGGTAAAATTGATTTTATGGATACAATCAACTATTATAATACAGTACAATATATGAAGTCAAAGTTGGAAAAAATACAGCACACAAATATAATTATATGTTTGCCAACTTTCAAAGTCAACAAGTTTAGTACATTGTACAACAAACGCGTAGAATCTTTTAATAGTTTATTGTATTCGGAAGCATGCTATTTCCAATTTGCTTACGTGCTGGATTCTAACAAAAACTTACTTTACACAAGTAAAATGTTTGATAGGGAGTTCGGCTTCATAAACAATAACGCATTGCGGGCAATATTTAGAGATCTAAAAGAATACATCGCTGAAATTGACTTGTTTAATGAAAATTCTAATTATGTAGACACATTTGCCATGAACGCGAAGCCCGATAACTTTGTCTCTGTGAGCACACAAACTGAAGATGTGTTTTTTCGTGAATAATGATACAGTATTTGGTATCTTCCAGAAAAATCCTAATATGTATCATTGCAATGCGAACGATAAAATATCGATTTTTCACCAAAACATTGGAGGCTTATGCTCAAAACTTGATTTGTTAGAAGTTACTTTTAAAGAATTAAGAGATGTAGAATTGGAATTTGATGTGTTATGTCTGTGCGAAACGTTCATTAAAGAAGGCTCGCAATTAAATATAAAACTGAACGATTATAAACTCGCCACGGCTTTTTGTCGGGAGAAATCTAGAGGCGGCACATGCATTTTAGTCAAAAAACACATCGAATTCAAACCTGTTGCATATATTGCAAAGCTAGCGAGTAAATACTGTTTCGAATGTTGTGGCATCGAAATAATCGGCTTAGCATTAATTGTAATAGTTATATATAGAGTTCCAAGGCAAAACAAAACTGATATTGATATATTTTTTCATAAACTAGATGTTCTTTTAAACTATTTAACATCTCATTACAAACGCAAAAAAATTGTGATTTGCGGCGATTGGAACATCAATACATTAAAAAAAAGTGTTGCTGCTAGCGAGCTTTTGGATATCTTACAAAACTACAACCTTACTGCCCACATTCAAAAACCAACAAGGCGCGAATCTTGTTTGGATCAAATAGCCAGTAATGTTAAAAGTGTAACTGCTGATGTTCATCATCTTGGCCTCTCTGACCATGAAACGGCACAGTCTATAACATTACAAAAAGTAAAAAGGAAGAATGCATTTACAACATGGTATGAATATAGACGTGATTTCAGCAAAGATAATATCCGTAAATTTAGTCAGTGCATGTCTTCTCTCTCCTTTTCGGAGGTCCTTAATTGTACCAACGCCGCAGTTGCATTCCAACAATTTCACGATTTATTATGTCTAATTTTTAATTTATGTTTCCCGCTGATCAAGGTAAAGATCACAAACAGACAAAAAAGTTTGAAATGGCTAACGAAAGGACTGAGAAAATCGTGTAAGACAAAAAGATCCCTATACCTTAAGTTGCGCCAGGGTAAAAATGAATTATGTAAAGATAAAGGCTATTATAAAAAATACTGTCGGATATTGAGACGGTCTTTACTAAGCGCTCAACAAATAAACAATACGAAATCCTTACAAAACAGTAAGAATAAAGCCAAATCTACATGGAATATGATTTCTTCCACAGTATCGAATAACTTGCACGGAAATGATATAGATAAACTGGAATTTAATGATGAGTTATATATTAATCCTTTTGACATTTGCAATTTTCTTAATGACTTTTTTATAGATCTTACTAAATTGAAACACTCATCAAAAAAGAAATCTCTTCCTTGCATGCCTATTGCCAATCCTAATACCATGTATTTAATGCCAGTAGATTCTAATGAAATAGTTAAAATAATCATGTCACTCAGAAATACCAAATCAAGTGGCTACGATAATATAACGACGAAGATCTTGAAACTATGTTCTTTTGATATATGTCATCCTCTCGAGCACATAATTAATCTTTCGTTTGTTGAGGGTTTGTTTCCAGACCAACTAAAAATCAGTATCATTAAACCTCTATTCAAAACAGGGGACAGATTCGATCCAAATAATTACCGACCAATCACATTGGTTCCCATTCTTTCTAAAGTACTAGAGAAAACATTCTATTCAAGACTTCATGGCTTCTTGGTCAAGCATAGCATTCTTCGACCTGAACAATATGGCTTCCAGAAAGGCAGATCAACAACACAGGCTTGCTTTGATCTTGTTAAGTATGTTACAGAGGCCTTAAATAATAATTTTCCAGTTGCATCTGTCTTTCTGGACATGTCAAAAGCCTTTGATTTTGTTAACCATGACTTACTTTTACGGAAACTAGAGAATTACGGAGTGAGAGGAAATGCGCTTGTTTGGATTAGAAATTACTTGAAGGATAGAATGCAGTGCACAGAAATTAATAGAATTGTAGAATCCCATAACAAGGTCCTCAAGGAAAATTACAGGTCCGGTCTTAAATCCAATAACACCGGTATTCCTCAGGGCAGTGTTTTAGGTCCTTTACTTTTTCTCCTTTATATAAATGCCCTCCCAATGGCAACTACCCAAAAGACAATCATATTTGCAGATGATACTACACTTATTGTAAAATGTAATGATAAGCTGACATTTGAAAATGATATTAATAGTGCACTAAATGACATTATAAATTGGATGTGTAACAATAACTTAAACATTAACATTATTAAAACTAAATATATACAATTTACCTCATATAATTCTAAAGATATACCATTGAACCTTGTTCATAATAATGATAACATAGAGGAAGTTGATACTTTTAAGTTTCTTGGAATCAAAATTGATAAGCATTTGAACTGGAAATCGCATATTGATAAAATCTGCACTACATTAGAACGTTTTGTGTTTGCCCTCAAAAGGTTGAGAAATACTGTTTCCTACGAAGCTGCACTAACCGCATACCATGGTTATGTTGCATCTGTTATGAGCTATGGTTTGATATTGTGGGGCAACTCAGTGGATGTGGACAGGGCTTTTAAACTACAAAAAAAGTGCATCAGGGCAGTTTGTAATGCATGGGATGATGACAGCTGCACCCCTCTATTTAAAAAGCTAAAAATTCTGCCTCTTCCTTGCCAGTATATTAGAGAAATTTGTATGTTTGTTAGCACCCATCCACTACTCTTTAAGACACGTGCTCAAGTACTAGACAGAGAGACGAGGGAGAAGGTCAGAAATGTTTTATATCAGCCTCGTTGTCGAAAAAGTATCTATAAAAAGAATGCATTTAATATGTGCATACTAATATATAACCACCTTCCAGACAACTTGAAAGCCCTCGCGGGTATCGAATTTAAACGTCGTCTTTCGAGTTGGCTCTTGGAAAGGTGTTTCTATAGTGTGAAAATGTACCTGGAACACAAGTAGACTTTTTATTTTTATTTAAAAATGGAATTGTAAATAATGTATATATTATCTTTAAGTATTTAAATAATTTGCACGCTTGCATGCAGGCTGAATGCGCTGACCGTTCTTTATATATATGACCAACTTAATGTAAACCGTATTCTAGCAAATAAATAATTTTGATTTTGATTTTGATTTGATTTGACGCGATGGACTATGAACCAGGGGCCCGTTTTTCGAAAGGTTGTAACTTGTAATACAAGTGGAAGTCTCTTTTTAACACTATGAATTAGATAATGACTTACGCTTGTATTACAAGTTACAAGCTTTCGAGAAATAGGCCCCAGCAAGTCATGGAGTGCGACGCACCTATACACCCGGACTGAACCCAGCAGGCGTAGCCAAGATGCCATTCTGCAATCGTATACGATAAGTGACTCGTTGGATTAAGACGGACGATGAAGTGATGAACCTGACGGACTCTTACGTCGTGTAAGTGCCCGCTTCGCTCACGCCAAGACTGGATAACGCGAGCATGTAGAGCATTACTACTCCCTACAAATAACTGTACTAAAATATATCGTTTGAAGGGTCCACGGAAAGAACATGTCTAGTCAATTCAAATTACAGAAGGAAAAACCACCTTACTTTTAATAGAATAAGGTGTGAATTTGCCCTGATTTTTTTAAGCACTGGACATGTTTTTTCCGTGGACCCTTTATTAAGTGCGTCGGGGTAAGATGACGTGATAACGTTTTTTTTATGGAGTAAGGCAAAATATCATCCTTCAACTGCTAGTAGCCATTTTTTGTTTTCCCCATTAAATAGTACCCCAATGTATACAAAAGTCATGTTTCTAGGGCTATAGATGCAAAACCGAAGAACAGCTAGTAAATTCCTTAATATTCTTGAAATGGTGTACTGTACTATTAATAAACCAAGTAATGAATAAACCCCTATACAATTTTGAACGAACCGTTTATATTATACAGAAAGCGAAACAGCCATAAAGTGGCAGCGGCGGCTAGTACTGCGCGGCAAGCTGACCATGCACACGGCGTACGAGCGGCGCGACAACGCCTGCCCCGCCTCCGTCACGGCCGTGGCCGCCGCGCGCTCCGGCCGCGGGCTGGCCGTCGGCGACGCCAGGGGCCGGGTGAGCACTTCCGATACTCCACTAGTGGCACAGCCATACTGTGGCAGCGGCTAGTACTGCGCGGCCAGCTGACCGTGCACACGGCGTACGAGCGGCGCGACAACGCCTGCCCCGCCTCCGTCACGGCCGTGGCCGCCGCGCGCTCCGGCCGCGGGCTGGCCGTCGGCGACGCCAGGGGCCGGGTGAGCACTTCCGATACTCCACTAGTGGCACAGCCATACTGTGGCAGCGGCTAGTACTGCGCGGCCAGCTGACCGTGCACACGGCGTACGAGCGGCGCGACAACGCCTGCCCCGCCTCCGTCACGGCCGTGGCCGCCGCGCGCTCCGGCCGCGGGCTGGCCGTCGGCGACGCCAGGGGCCGGGTGAGCACTTCCGATACTCCACTAGTGGCACAGCCATACTGTGGCAGCGGCTAGTACTGCGCGGCCAGCTGACCGTGCACACGGCGTACGAGCGGCGCGACAACGCCTGCCCCGCCTCCGTCACGGCCGTGGCCGCCGCGCGCTCCGGCCGCGGGCTGGCCGTCGGCGACGCCAGGGGCCGGGTGAGCACTTCCGATACTCCACTAGTGGCACAGCCATACTGTGGCAGCGGCTAGTACTGCGCGGCCAGCTGACCGTGCACACGGCGTACGAGCGGCGCGACAACGCCTGCCCCGCCTCCGTCACGGCCGTGGCCGCCGCGCGCTCCGGCCGCGGGCTGGCCGTCGGCGACGCCAGGGGCCGGGTGAGCACTTCCGATACTCCACTAGTGGCACAGCCATACTGTGGCAGCGGCTAGTACTGCGCGGCCAGCTGACCGTGCACACGGCGTACGAGCGGCGCGACAACGCCTGCCCCGCCTCCGTCACGGCCGTGGCCGCCGCGCGCTCCGGCCGCGGGCTGGCCGTCGGCGACGCCAGGGGCCGGGTGAGCACTTCCGATACTCCACTAGTGGCACAGCCATACTGTGGCAGCGGCTAGTACTGCGCGGCAAGCTGACCATGCACGATGACCATACCCTAAACTATCAAATAGGGATGATGACTGCAGTTAAAATAAATTATTTAACATTATGCACGACATAATACACGAAGAAATTATTACTAAGATGTAGATTGCAGTATTTTTTGTACAGTACTTCTATTTAATAAACTGTAAAGAACTTAAAAGAGTAGGTCATTTGGCAGTACTCAAACGTGACGTCACTTTTGAGTAATTCATATAAAATTCCATAGTGGTGATCGTTTTGACAGTTCGAAAAAAGTTGCTGATCTGACTTGTCAGTCATCATGCCTATTTATTGGCCTATTCTCGAATCAGTCACCAGTGCAGTTCCGTATAAGTGCCCTAGGCTGGGCAACGAAGGTTAAACAAGTTTGCTGTTTAAACGATCGGTGACCTCGCTAAGGCTAAAAAAATATTGGTGTTGGCATTGTCATCCTGGCATAGAGTGCTCTCACAATCGCAATAAAATTAGTGTTCTAAGATGACGTGTATATCTCTGGCTGTGTGACTTAACCTTGTATAAAGGCTTACGAGGTTGTGTCATAAAAATATATTTCTGTACAAAATACAAACATTTCATGTACGAGGTTAATTCATACACCCTGGACTTACGAGGTTGAGTCACACAACCATCGATATACAGGGTGTTTGGTTAGCGGTGTCGGAGCTTTTAAGGGCTTAAACTACAATCAATTTTATCGATAAATTACCATACAATTTTTTTTTTGTGCCAACGGTAATTAAATGGCGGCCATTTTAAAATTTCAAACAGACGAATACGGGCGCACGTGATATTTCTGGAATTATACGTTTGTTATCGGTCCTATACCTGTAAAAAAAATCTCGTTAGAGAGCTCATTAGATAAGCAAACTATTGAGCTAATCATTTGACCCAACTGTTTGAACCACAAGGACAAAAAAAAATTTTTTTAATTAAAAATAGTAAAAAATTCACCTTAATTTTTCAATTAATTTAATTTTGCATGAAAACTAGGTAGTTAAGATAGGTTTTTGGTGTTGTTATTTATTAGTACAGTATGTTAGCTAATAAATAACATCACAATTACAGTTATACCTTAAGTACTTTAGGAATTACAAGTGCTTAAACATACACCAAAACAGCTGCATTTAGCGTTCCCGATGCAAAATCCATAAACAAATGAATGTCAGCAGTATACTGACTAGTGAAGTGGCCGCCTTCTATCCATCCAGTGCATGTTTGAGCACTTCTAATTCCTAAAGTACTTAAGGTATAACTGTAATTATGGTGTTGTGTTTTAGCTAACATCCTGTACTAACAAATAACAATACCAAAACCTTATCTTAACGACCTAGTTTTCATGCAAAATGAAATTGATTGAAAAATTAAGGTGAATTTTTTACTATTTTTAATTTAAAAAAAATTTTTTAGCCTTGTTGTTCAAATAGTTGAGTCAAATAATTAGCTCAATTAGTTTGCTTATCTAATGAGCTCTCTAACGAGGTTTTTTTCGCAAGGGTAGGGCCGATAACAAACGTATAATGCCAGAAATATCACGTGCGGCCGTATTCGCCTGTTTGAAATTTTAAAATGGCCGCCATTTAATTATTGTTGGCACAAAAAAAAAATTGTATGGTAATTTATCGATGAAATTTATTGTAGTTTAAGCCCTTAAAAGCTCCGACACCGCTAACCAAACATCCTGTACAGTTTATATTTGAACAAAAAGCAAACGTTTTAGTCCGGTGATGACCAAGTCTAAGCTCTGAAATGGAATTCGAGATCAAAAATGTAAACAGTCTATGACAATGACATGACATTACAAAGTCAATGTTAAAGTGACATTCCAGGGGTATAAAACGTTTTATGTCGAATGTAGTTTTTAACACCTTTGTAAATTAATGTCGCATTTTGAGATGGTTTTTTATTTTATTTTATTTAACACTTCACTTACAACTATCCTTACAGGTACTTAACCTAAGACAATGTTTTATGTGTAGATGTAGATACGCGAAAGTTAAAGTATGTTCGATACACAAAGTATAACAATCGTTAACATATTTTTGGATATGACAATAAAAAACATACATCTGAGTGTCGACGGTTCCTGATTACAAAAATAAAACCTAGAAAATTTGCTAGAATGATGTAAATAATCAACATAATCAATGTTTGAAAAGGAATGTCGTGTCACTTTAATCGTTAGGATACTCGGGGAACGAATTTCAGTCTTCATCGTAGTTACGATCGAATCCGTTTCGATTAAAATATCAAATGATTGATTTGTAGGTAAAAATACTAAAATCTGTATACTTTAATGCAAAATTTTAGGAGTAAAAATTCATAAATAGTAATTTGGTGCACCCTCTTGTTTTGATTTTTGAAGTAGGTACATAGTTATAAATGCGAACCCTCTTAAATGGTTCTTAGTGTAGTTACCGTATTAAATTACGAATAAACTAGTTATTGTTATAACTGCGAACCAAATGTTTAAGATTTCTTATCATTGCCAGTAGTATAAATTAAACACCTTACATTTTATTAAAAGTAGCGAAATATATCATTAAAAAAATTATATATTTCGCTTAATGTTTTGTATTAAAACTTTGTAAAATATTTAAAAATTCTGCGTACCGTCAGTGACGGTAAATACGCATTTTTTATAAGTATTTGAATGATTTTAGATTACCCCCCTCTCGTGATTATTTTTTTGTGGTGGTATCCCATTTGTTTACATTTTTGATCTCCAATTCGATTTCACACCTTAGTAGAGTACAGTAACTTTGGTTTTTTTTATATAAATCTCCATACGCATAAGTAATAGGTGAGATCTATGTCCAGCAGTGGGCTGTTCTAGGCTGACTAGTGATAATGTATGTGATTGATCACTTTCGACTTAACAATGACCAAATTACGATTGTCGGCAGATTTTCCGCTGGTCGGCGCCAGACATGTCCAGCACGACAAAAGGTGGGCCGGCTGACCACTGGATCCGTGACGACACCGCGCCTTACTGTACTCAATGCCAGGTAAGAGATCTTTAAAACATGTGTATACTTCATTTTTATAGAAGTTGTGAACAGTGTAAACTAACCGTTCAAAGATATATCTAGAATCTAGCACTATTTTATTGTTTTCATGGTTTAGGATAATCTATTAGTAAGAGTTGATTAATTAAAGTGTAATTAAAGTTTTACTATTTTCCTATTTTATTTTTCGCTTTTTGTTCATTGTCGTATGTTGAATCCTAGGAAACTATTGGTAATAGGAATGGAATCGATAAAAAAAATATGTGAAAATATTTTTTTTTATTCAATTTCATATTCAATTTGTATGGGAATTTTAATTCTTAATCTGCGGTTTTACTAGCCGAAATTTTTTTTTGGTTTCATACAAGCTTTTGATCCTAAAAAGAAACAGTAGATTGGCATTAAAGAAAAAGTTAATCTAAAATTGCCATTTTCTTGCACCCTATATGTTTTTTCCAAAATGTGTAATCGAGGGAAGGTATTCTAAGACTATTTTCGCGTGGCTACTCTGGATCTGGTTGCTGCCCTCACTGGCCCAAAAAGAAATTCTATACCGTATAGCAATAGTGAATTTTATTTGTCAGCAGAGTTCGGGGCTAAACTGAAAAAAATCTTACGGCACATAGCAAAAGGCTACCTCGCATCACTCAAATATTACGCCCAGTAACCCCCTTATTCGTAAATGTCTCTTAACTTAGTAAGCCAATAAGTATTGTTTGTCCCTTTCGGTCTTATAGGCATTTTATGAGAGGATGAACAATATTATCCATCATCCTTTATTGTGGATTTCCGCAAAGTAACGCCTGATTCAATAATTTTTTATGAGACCGAAAGGAACAAACAATAATAATCAGCTTGCTAAATTAGGAGATGTTTATAAACAAATAACGACGTCGAGTCGACGACATAAGAGCGAAAAATCTGTGGATGCATAGCAGAATGTGCAGGTCGCAAAATGTGCAGTAGTGCAAATCGCAGAAGGTGCAGATCGTAAAATGAGCTGATCGCAAAATGTGCAAATCGTAAAATGTGCAGGTCGCAATATGTGCAGATCAGATATTATTGTATACGCTGGTCTGATCTGCAGTCGGCATGACCTGGCAGTCCAATGGGCTGTCTTTAAATAAAATAAATAAACGGCAGGTCATGAGTGTAACATGCCTGAGCAGAGCCGAGCCCCTCGGAACCGGACCACCTGACTTAACCTGGGAACCTTTTCCTAGAGGAAGTCTCTTGGCGAGTCCGTGTAGTTCGGTTTTTAGGACTAAGGGCATGCTTCCGGGAAATTGCAGTACCATTCAGCACCATAAAAACCTGGGCATTCTGATGCTAACGGATGGCCTCTTTATTTGCTCATGAAACCTAAGGTCATAATAAACTTTCAAAATAAAAACCCAATTATATTAAAGATTTATTATCGACAACGAAACAGTTTTGATTCGAAAAGGTTTTACAATAAGTCCGTTATCTATCAACTATTACATTAATTTCCAGTAGGTACGTACAGTCACCAGTACCGTAAACTGGGATTACTTTGAACTTTGGGGTTACATTGATAAAAACTTCTTTTATTTTTTAATCGCGAATATCTTCCGTTACCAAACGCATCTGTATATTTTTTTTAAGTCTGGCAAGAACGATATTTATCCTTATTAATTGTTTAGACACTTTAAATGAGTACGGTCGTTAGAATAGCGTATCACGTGTTTATATTTACGTATACTTTTTGCTATTTTTCGTGTATAAAATAACTTCTAAACTAACAATAAGGGTAGTGAGGTAAATGGTTCTTAATCACAATTAACTTGTCACGAGTGTGTTTAGGTATACAAATATAACGTTTTTGGGGTCTTCAATTCAAACTAAGTACTTATATTTTTTTTTTTATTCAATGGGGTGTCTTTGATCACCTACATGGGGTCACATTGATCAGAATCTTACGTATAGTTGGTTATGGTATGTCTATCCATTTGACTGTTTATTTTATAAGAAGATTGTTCTCTCTTCAATGTTTGATTTTTGTTTTTAATAAAGTTGAATACTGAAGTTTTTTTATAATATATCGGGGTTACTTTGATCACAAATATTTGATCAAAATAACCCCAAAACGACGTAAATTGTTATAACTTTTGATACTGCGAACGGATTTATTTATTTTCTTAGGAGAAATTACTCCTGTAAGGGTTTACATTAAATTACCCTAAAAAAAACATAAGGTATCAAAGTAACCCCAATGTCAGTTTAACTTTGATCACAACGTTTTATTTTTTTATCTTCATACATTTTTAAAGTATCGTTTCAAATTTTTTTACCGAGAAAGATAACAAAAAGTTGATGTTTCTATTTTATTTTTGGATTTTTTTACGCCTAATTATAGAAGATATTGAAGTTTAAATTTTAAAATTGATCAATGTAACCCCAGTTTACGGTAGATAATGGTATTTATGTGCTCTAGTTGAATATCTACACTTTACTTGCAGGGCTATTATTATAGTGACAAATTTGTGACTTGTCTTGCTAGGATAAGACGACCGTCCCGTTCCAACAAGTGCATAAGTGCGAGAGTGACGTATGTGTTGTGATCTGCTCATTTTGCGATCTACTCATTTTGCGATCTGCACATTTTGGGATATACTCATTGTAAGATCTGCACATTTTGCGATCTACTCATTGTGAGATTTGCACATTTTGCGATCTACTCATTTTGCGATCTGCCCATTATGCGATCTGCTCATTTTGCGATCTGCCCATTATGCGATCTGCTCATTATACGTAACCTGCACATTCTGCTATGTATCCAAATCTGTCGCTTCGGCCGAGACGGTACGTCGATCCGTGCCCGTACCGATCGACTTCTTTTTCGCTCTTATGCCATCGACATAAAGCGTTTTTCGCTCTGCTTAAGTTAATTATTCATAAAAGTTTCCTAACTTAGCAAGACGCTAAGTATTGTGTGTCCTTTTTGTTCTTATCAAAATGTGTTTCAGACCGAAAGGAACAAACAATAATTGGACGTATTTCTGCTAAAAGGAACCAATCCACACGAATTTGTCATTTTGAAGATTGACTTGTTTGTTTTGATTTAAGGTGTTAATGAAGGTTTTCTGAAATCACGTTCACCAGGCGCTGAGGCGTCAGGTCCAGAAACTTGGCTAAATTCTCAGAGCGCCTATAGTTTCGTGTTTGAATGTTTTGTACGAGTTAATAAAAATATGCAGAAAATAAAAATACCTTCTAGTTAGTTTTTCTTTGGGGCTAAATAATTGTGTTTCTTAGCGGGACCTTACGGCTAAGTAGCGCCAACTAGTGGCAACGTTTTCGAGAAAACCATCATTAGAATGACCAATTCGTGTGGATTGGTTCCTTTTTGCAGAACTACGTCCAATTATCCGCTTGTTCAGTTAGGATACGTTTATGAATAAGAGGCTATGACTGTAGTCTCACCCTTGTGTGGCAGGTGCGTTTCACGGCGCTAGAGAGGCGGCACCACTGCCGCGAGTGCGGCGCGGTGTTCTGCGGCCGCTGCTCGCGCTACGAGGCGCCCGTGCGCCGCCTGCGCGCGCTGCGGCCCGTGCGCGTGTGCCAGCGCTGCCACGACGCCATACAGGCCAAGCACTAGGTGAGTACTGGCTACACCGTGTGGCAGGCCCGGGTCACGGCGCTAGAGAGGCGGCACCACTGCCGCGAGTGCGGCGCGGTGTTCTGCGGCCGCTGCTCGCGCTACGAGGCGCCCGTGCGCCGCCTGCGCGCGCTGCGGCCCGTGCGCGTGTGCCAGCGCTGCCACGACGCCATACAGGCCAAGCACTAGGTGAGTACTGGCTACACCGTGTGGCAGGCCCGGGTCACGGCGCTAGAGAGGCGGCACCACTGCCGCGAGTGCGGCGCGGTGTTCTGCGGCCGCTGCTCGCGCTACGAGGCGCCCGTGCGCCGCCTGCGCGCGCTGCGGCCCGTGCGCGTGTGCCAGCGCTGCCACGACGCCATACAGGCCAAGCACTAGGTGAGTACTGGCTACACCGTGTGGCAGGCCCGGGTCACGGCGCTAGAGAGGCGGCACCACTGCCGCGAGTGCGGCGCGGTGTTCTGCGGCCGCTGCTCGCGCTACGAGGCGCCCGTGCGCCGCCTGCGCGCGCTGCGGCCCGTGCGCGTGTGCCAGCGCTGCCACGACGCCATACAGGCCAAGCACTAGGTGAGTACTGGCTACACCGTGTGGCAGGCCCGGGTCACGGCGCTAGAGAGGCGGCACCACTGCCGCGAGTGCGGCGCGGTGTTCTGCGGCCGCTGCTCGCGCTACGAGGCGCCCGTGCGCCGCCTGCGCGCGCTGCGGCCCGTGCGCGTGTGCCAGCGCTGCCACGACGCCATACAGGCCAAGCACTAGGTGAGTACTGGCTACACCGTGTGGCAGGCCCGGGTCACGGCGCTAGAGAGGCGGCACCACTGCCGCGAGTGCGGCGCGGTGTTCTGCGGCCGCTGCTCGCGCTACGAGGCGCCCGTGCGCCGCCTGCGCGCGCTGCGGCCCGTGCGCGTGTGCCAGCGCTGCCACGACGCCATACAGGCCAAGCACTAGGTGAGTACTGGCTACACCGTGTGGCAGGCCCGGGTCACGGCGCTAGAGAGGCGGCACCACTGCCGCGAGTGCGGCGCGGTGTTCTGCGGCCGCTGCTCGCGCTACGAGGCGCCCGTGCGCCGCCTGCGCGCGCTGCGGCCCGTGCGCGTGTGCCAGCGCTGCCACGACGCCATACAGGCCAAGCACTAGGTGAGTACTGGCTACACCGTGTGGCAGGCCCGGGTCACGGCGCTAGAGAGGCGGCACCACTGCCGCGAGTGCGGCGCGGTGTTCTGCGGCCGCTGCTCGCGCTACGAGGCGCCCGTGCGCCGCCTGCGCGCGCTGCGGCCCGTGCGCGTGTGCCAGCGCTGCCACGACGCCATACAGGCCAAGCACTAGGTGAGTACTGGCTACACCGTGTGGCAGGCCCGGGTCACGGCGCTAGAGAGGCGGCACCACTGCCGCGAGTGCGGCGCGGTGTTCTGCGGCCGCTGCTCGCGCTACGAGGCGCCCGTGCGCCGCCTGCGCGCGCTGCGGCCCGTGCGCGTGTGCCAGCGCTGCCACGACGCCATACAGGCCAAGCACTAGGTGAGTACTGGCTAGGCCCGGTTCACGGCGAGTTTTTTCGTTTTTACTGGCGCACGAAATAGTTAAATTCATATGCTAGTGACACGCACGTGTGGTCGAATGGATTGCACTCTTTTTGCCCTCCCCCCATACATTGAGGTCAGGCAACTCTGTCTTCGACTGTTACAATAAAATTGATGAGTTTTTTTTACATTAGATTGCGATTGTATTATGGTGCGTTTAAACCAAAAGAGCCGCTGTTCTAGCGCCCGTTCTACGAAATCAACCAATCACGTTTTGTGTACCGATCGAATTTCGTAGAGTGGGAGGTTAGAACAGCGAATGCTCTTTTAGTTTGAACGCACCTTTACACGGCTATGTTAAGCAACCGGCTCAATAATACCTGTTTGTAGATGTATTGTAGATCTATCGAATATTATTCTGTGTTTAAATATTATAATCTGGTTTTAGGTTCAACATGGGCCGCATAATTTTCCTGAAAAACTCCGTGACACGACAAAGGATACTCAGTATTGAAATATTTGCTTGAATTATGTATGCACTATGTAGATAAGATAACCAGTGATAATTAAGGTTTTTGAGTGTAATGGCAAATATTTATTTAAGCTAACAACTATAAGCAGCTTGTTACAAAATACATAATAACATGTTTCATTTCAATCATAATATTTTTTACAAATTTCAAGACAATTAGTACTTTAACTCCATAGTTTTTCTGACTGATAAGAGCAGCTTGATAATAATTATATGGAAAGACTCCGTTTAATATTTTTGATAATTTTATTATGATTTAGCTGCACAAACGTTTTGAATTTACTTTAAGCATGATAAACTGCAACTTTCTCATAAACTGTTACAAAAAGCGAATTGACGTTGAACTGGTAATAAAGTATTAATTTACTAGATCATTCAAATTAAACACAATTAACGACAAATAAAAACTTTTAAGGTTGATGTAGTCGGGCGCGTGAAAAATCGTATTCCTCTGCTTTATCAACCATCTAGTCAAAGTATAATTATTAATAAATTATTTATTTTTAGTACATATTTACGAGCTTAGTGGTATTTCAAACATTTTATGACTCGTAATATTAATAAAATAAATGTAACTCTCCGTTTATTAATTAACGTGTAGTATTTACCTTTATAAGCCAACATATTCCTATATACATTGTTAGGAATAATTTGTGTGTTGAATATTCCTGCAGGCATTTCAGTCTATAATTCCTAAATATCTCCACAGATATTTAGGAAAGGTATACATTTTATGCCCATGAGGAAAAAACGTTTGAATTCAATTTAACTGAACAAAAACAAGCGAGGGAATTATGCCTATAATGTTCGCAATACTAGCATTTTTTCTGAAAACGCACTTTAGATTTATCTTGATGTTATCTTCTTGATTAGCAAAGTTTATAATCTTATGTATAAAATCTACGTTTTGTGTCTTCGTAGTTCATTGCCATCGCCATCATTTGTAGTTATTTTTTAACTTTACAAAGATTATTTAATAGTATACTTCTTTTGATTCGAATAAATTGTTATTTATTTTTTCGGTGCTTTAATGCGTCATTGTTATTATTGCAACATCCTAAATCAGTATTAGTATTGTAAGAAAAATATTCAGTAATATAATTTATTTATTGTATTTTTTAGATCTCGAAATCGACTAATCGAATGTTTTACGATTTACACGCAATTAGTTTTAAGGATTTATTACTCTTTGGCATGTAACATTTGGTGTATTCATGAAAATTCGCTCAGATTTTCTAATTGTGATATTTTATTATTATTTATAGCGCATGAAAAACGAGAAGTCTATTTATAAGGCGTTCATTTACTGTTATTTCTGCAACATTTATATATTACGATGTTTCTTTTTGTAATATTTTAATCAAACTCCAAAAACCATCCCTCGTACTGGATATTAACATGCCTAATCACTATACATATTAGTCTAGTCACAATTTATAAAGGGTTTTAAGAAAGAATATAGACGGGTTATAGTAAACGCCGCTCAATATGTAATGTAATGTGTACTCGATGCATTTCGAACATTCCTCAGCAGAATAAAAATGGATTGCTTTTATTTATAAAAGTGAATTCCCTATCACCAATAATTGTATTGTATTTTAAGGGCATACAATTCAGACTAGATGTTATAAAAATGTATAAGATACCACAATAGCTTGCAAATTGAATGTCAATATATAATTGTAATAAACTATAATAGCACACCTATGTATTGTTTATAAAAATATCGTTGTTTCAATGGTAGCTTTCTATATTTGTAAAAAGTTACGGCATCCGAGAGTAGACTTGCGTGAAAAACTTAGCTTCATGAAATGATATTATACAGTAGTTACGGTCTCGCATTTAGAAAAACGATTAGTATTAACATT
>JALPQI010005169.1:0-66572 GCA_025490895.1 Thaumatotibia leucotreta | reverse complement strand
CATTTTGAGACCTATATTTAGCTATGACTGGGCACCATAGTTGTCAAGTCATTACGAAGAAAGATTGCGCCATACATTTCCATAATGTTTCCCATTAATATATTTTTTAAATAATAAAATGAGAACTAAACGGATTTTTTTTGAGCAACTAACTAGTATTATTTGTGTGTTCCTATAATTGACTTCCAGTATTCACTTACATGTTAAGACAACACAACTTACATTCATTAAATGTTTAGTTGATTCTAAAGTAAAAAATAGATAAAAATTTAATAAAAAAATATAGATGTAAGTGTTTTAGTTTTGTTTTGGAATTTTATTAAAATATTTTAATTATCTGAATAGAAAAGTGTATAGTAGATCCTAAAAAAATAAAAAAAACATAACCGTTAGTACCTACTACAATTTTTTTTCTTTTAATTAGGTACCTACATTATTTATTACATTTTTTTCGGATATCTCTCCTACATTTATTTTTTTTCCTACAGTGTGTCGTACCTATTGTGAAAAAGTATTTTAAAAACAATAACGATCACAAAAAACGTTTTTACTTTAATTTCAGTGAATAACTTCGAAGATACCACTCCAGAAAAAAAAACCGCCCAAGTGCGAGTCGGACTCGCGCGCGAAGGGTTCCGTACCATTATCATAAAAAAAATACAATTAAATCAACCTATCTCAAAAACTATAAGAGATAATTTAATCAAACCAAAAATCGTTGATAGAGTTTATTAATATGCATAACATATTTTTTTTTTAGAATAGTATACCACGTAGTTTAAAAAATAGAGGGGGGGAGACACATTTTTCAGCTGATATCTCGAAAACGGTTCGCTTAAATAAAAATGTGATATATAAACCTTTACATCATTTTCAAAGACCTTTCTATTGCTACCTCACACGCTTATATACATCTAAAAAAATCACTGTAGCATTTATAGTTTCCGAGTAAATCGGCTGTGACAGACGGACATGACGAATCTATAAGGGTTCCATTTTGGCTACGGAACCCTAAAAAACGAGCCCCTCCCCCCTTTAACACCCGAAATAAAAATATGAGTCTGAAAAATATGAAAAAACGTAACTAGGCTTATAGAATAAGTAGGTACTTTAAAAGAAACAAATGGAGTATTTCATGAAAACATTTTGTTGCATACGTATTTTTTTATGAATCACTTGGGAAATTCAGAGCGTTTATATTTACGTTTGTATTGTCATTTAGTTGGCATTGACAACTAATACCTAATTACCTGCTAAGTATCTATACAGAGGGTGTCCCATGCCAATGGGACATGTTGGGAAAGTACCTTAAATATTCTGGAGAGGATATTTTGCTGAAAGAAGAGTTTGTTTTTTTATAGGCAAATAAAACAGTATTCAAAGTTTTTTAAAAATTTACTCGCTTCACCCGGAAATCGCACCAACTACAATTTTTTTTTAAATTATGAATCAAACGTTTTTGGTTATTCTTTTAGTTTTAGATACTATGCACAGTGTGAAATATTTCTTCAGTTTTGTTGACCACATTTTCTTGGCTTTAACGATTGCAACATTTTATAAGAAAACCAATACAAAAACTCCCAGTCGTCTATCGTATTTAGTTTCTGAGAAAAAAAATGCTCAAGATTACATTTATGACGTCATCAAAACACGTTTGTATTTTTATTTCCTCTAAATGCAAAATTAATGCGCTAATATTTTTTCTGTGTTTTGAAAGAACGATATTGAACCACATAAAAAAAATACAGGACTGTATAATTGATTATTTTGATGATATTACGTCTTTTTGCTTTTTTTTATAAAATCTATTTTTTTAATGATTTATTGACGGTCGCATTTTATTTTAGAGCTTAAAGACGTATGAGTAGTGTACCTATTCTGTACCAAATTTTCACAATTGTATCATGTCGGACCTAGGACTTATAGCGTTTCTATGGTTTTGGCTCATTTCTATGTTAATAGGGTTGTCACAATCTGAAAACTGGCTATTATTATGTCGGGCCATGGCTTAGTGTAGTAGTTGCTAGTCTGTTCCAATAAGTGGACGTAAGCTACATGTGTCCTATCGCTCAGTCGCTTACGTCCTTTTTACTAACTATTTTTTTGCGGAAACTCAAAAGGCTGAAAACAATATTTATTGTATTAAGAATATTTATCAAACCTTCAGAAGAGTCCGCTGCCGTTAAAAACATTTTTGGTAAAGCTGAAACGGAGACGCTTCGCTCGCCCAAGGATTTTTATGTCTATCTTCTTCATAATAAAGACGTTCGTCAACTGCGAGAGCCAAGTTCTCGTCTTCATTAATTTCGGGTATTACTGAAGCATGTGGTTCAGAAGGCTTTAAACACAACTTTATCCGGTAAAGTAGTCGTATTTGTTTATAACGTCGGTCAAATCCGAAACATAAGAGTCCGAAGAATCGAGAGCACGCCGAAAAAGACCTAAATTGTAGTCTCCCTGTCTACCTTTCGAGAGTGGTGCTCACGATCATACTGCCAACATTCATTACGTCATTCATTATTCACCGGCTTGCTCGGACAGCATTGCTATTGGCAAAGGATTCATCTCAATGATTTGCCAACCGTGCATTAGAATTTTGTGCATTGTGACTCACATAAAATATACCAGTCATAATTATGCCTTCACATATAATAGTTTTCAGCCACAGATGTACAAAATACACGGAAAGCGTTAGCGACATAGCTGCTACTAAAATGGTGTGAAAATCGTCGACAAGCCACTGCTCTATACCGAGTATTTCGGCAAAAATCTTACGATTTTTTTCTGAAAATGCTGCCGATGAAAATGAGCCAGTATTTCCATCATTAGTGGTGCCCGAATTTTGTCTAACAACTTAAAACAACGTAAAACTTAACTAATGCATCTTAACTCATGTGGATTGCGATAGACGCAACCGAATAGCCAAATGCTTATTACGACTGAAATAGAAAAGTCTAATTAAATGGTACCTAAGTACTATGCCTATGACCAACGACCAATAAGCGGACTCATCTCAGCTACCAGAAAATAAATAAATGAAGGGTCACCGGAAAGAACATGTCTAGTCAATTCAAATTACAGAAGGAAAAACCACCTTACTTTTGACAGAATAAGGTGTGAATTTGCCCTGATTTTTTTAAGCACTGGACATGTTTTTTCCGTGGACCCTTCAAATAGCCTACAGTATTTAAAATATTAACAAAATAAATAAGGGCTTGTGCATAAATCACGCGAGGTCCTATAGGGGGGGAGGGGGGTCCAAGGAAAAATCACGAAAGATCACAATAGGTTTAGAAGGAGACTTCACGTGTATTTTTCGACGATGAACAAACTAAGAAAAAATATTGAGTGGGATGAAAAACTATCGAAAACCTGCAGAGCATGATGGTAAGATCTATGCTCCATTTTTGCTCCGTCAGTCACTTGGTATTACACCGACTCTTGAGGGCTTCAGAAACCTGCCATTTGACATGTATTGTCCAAGCCTCAAGGACCAAAGGCCAGTACTGGGAGACTGTGCGCGGACTGTGGCATGTATTTATGCGCAAAAAAAAGTGCAATTGCACAGAGCTGTGCACAAGAGGCTCACTAGGGGTAGAAGTAGTTCGACCAACGCGAATCCTAGATCCCAAAAGGAGGTCCTTTGCGTGATCCGCATTGCGTCGCCCGCTACGTGCATGCTGGTAAAAGTGTGCCCTGTTGTGGCGATTGTAACTAACCAGGATAATCCCTGGACCGACGAATAGTTAATAAATAAACTTTAAGATTTTTAACGTGTTACAAGACAAGTTATTTTCTACCTGTCCTTCAAGTAGCATATATAGTACCTACTAAAAATTACATTATACTCACGTTTAAAAGGTACATATTGTAATTGACATTCATGACGGAATTTCGCGAAATTAAAAGAATTTTTATTTTGGGTCAAACATCACTTAGGGTCAAAAAGTAGCCGAAAAACCTCGTATGATTTTATGCATGAGCCCTAACACTTCGCAAATAAACTTGTAATCGTGTACATTTGAAAAGTGACAACCCTGACTGAATTATTTTAAAATTCATATCTCGCGAGTCCTGCAATATTTGCATTTGATTTTTTTTTCACGAGTAGAGAATTTTATATACTATTCGTTAATTTTAAAATAAAATGCGACCACTCAGGGATTATCGAGGAAAAAAATGTTTTTTAATTGTAAGAAAATTGGCGACACCGTCCTCTAGAATCATCAATTTTAATTTTTGATAAATGATATCGGTGTATTAAAATTACCTTAATATAAACACGTAAAAATGATTTTAAAAAATAGGCATTAAATGTGAGTAAATTCAGTTTTCAGGTTTCTATGGACTTCTATGGATGTTTATTTCTTTTTTGAAAATATCCAAAACTATGATACATAGACGTACGGGAGTTTCAATGTTCGCTATTATTTGACATGGCAGATAAATTAAACAAAAAATCACACTTTCGCAAAATTGAGGAAAAATTCCACACTGTGCTATGTTAAGTAAGAAAAAATGAAATTTTTTATTTATTCTTTCGAATGACATCATAAAATTACGAAAACATAATTTTTGGTACTTACCTATTAAATTAAGTTCAATGTCTAGAAAAAGCTAGATTTTTTTTTTAAATACAGTATTATTTAATTTTCAAAATAATATCTACGATATTTAAGATACTTTCCCCGCATGTCCCATAATCTTGGGACACCCGGTATACAAATAAATACAAATACAAATAATTACATTGTATTGTATTTGTACTCGGTATATGCTATGTACAGTCAGCAGCAGATATTGCTAAGCGGGCGGGGTGTTCAAAATGAGCTTGGCACGACCTTATTGCTAAGGTTATAAGAGTGTGTTAAAATCATGAACGCCCTACCCGCTTAGTAATATGTGCTGCTGACTGTAGTTACGCTTTTCCTTATATAATTCGTTTGAGTGAAATAAACTGAACAGTCGGTAGCAAAAGTTTCTAAAGAATTCTTCCTTTAAAATACCATCGCATTAAAAAAAAAAGTTTGTTTTCAACGAGACCTGAGGAATTCAGTTGATAGTTGTTACTGGAGTAATAGTACATTGTGCATCATGGGAGGTAAGTATTTCGCTTAGGTACCGACCGTGATGCATACAATGTTTTTCATCACACTTGCCGACAAAAAAATAAGTTTCATGACATAATATTATTAAATGACGTACTGATTACTCCTTAGGGAATTTCACTTTTATATTACTCCCGTGCGTAGCGCAAGCAATGGCGCGCTTAGACAGCAAGTTGTGTAATGAAAAAAATATATAAAACTGATCACGTGTCCGAGATCACCCTGTATACAACAGAGCATCTAAACTAAATGCTACTTTAGATAAAATGACTGACATAACCATTTAGTTACAATTGGATAATTGCCTTTGTCCATTGTAGACGTAGATACAAATACATTTACCCATTAAGGGCGTATACACACCGGATTGCGAATAAGCACACGGTTTTCCGAAAGCGATACAAACGAACAAAATATAGCTCTCGAAAGTAAATGAAAATAAGATTATATTCTATGCTAGAGTGATCACGCATGTCTGGCATAGAAGTCAGATTAATTTTGTTGAACACCGACGCTGTCACCGGCGTCAATCGTGTTAAGGTGCGTTTAAACCAAAAGAGCATTCGCTGTTCTAGCGCCCGTTCTACGAAATCAACCAATCACGTTTTGTGTAACGATCGAATTTCGTAGAGTGGGAGGTTAGAACAGCGAATGCTCTTTTAGTTTGAACGCACCTTTAGCACTTACCTAACTAGAACTGTAAGAACTGTGAGAAAGCGGCAACGTCTTTCTTCTCGTGGCTACCATTTTCTTTTAGTCACTAATCGTAAAGAGACAGGCCTTCTACCGCGAACATCGAAGTTCGCAAATTTCGGGGATTTTTCTCTGTCACTCTAATGAGGCCTTCGTTGGAGTGACAGAGATAAATATCCGAAATTTACGAACTTCGGTGTTCGCGGTAGCAGGCCTGCTTGCTGCGAGAAGGTCGCGCGTTGCTGTCAAACAATGTCCTAATACCGCTAGTGTGAGTAGCTACGAACAAATAAAACATGGAAGCCATAGTAAATTGCCTTTCAAAAGCGGTCTTGAATTTTTGTTGACAAATGTCACCTCTTCTTCATCATCATCAGCCTATGTTAGTCCACTGCTGGACGTAGGCCTCTCCTATTAACTATGCTTATAGACGCATTAGGAGGTAAATGCCCACAATCGCCACGCTGGGCAAGCGGATTGGCGATCGCAGTAATGTGCCCACTATGACGACGCTGCTGCCCGTCATCAATCAAATCAAAGAATGGTCAGTGACACTTCAATCCCTTAGTCGACTCTTACGACACCCGCAGGAGGAGTTGGGGTGGTGACAAATGTATTCTTACTGCCGTCACCATACGGCTTAATGCATCACGATTCACGGCAATGAATTTCAATGTCAATTGACCTATAAAAACTTAAACCGCCATTTAAAAATAGTTGTGATTGGTCCATCAAACTTTTGATTGGCTATATTCTATAACCATTTGTCAAAGATGTTGCGCCGAAATATGCGCGATGTTAAGAAAAGCGCTATGTCCTGCCCATCTTGGCACAATTGAACAATTGATTTTGGGGGCATTTTTGAGCTGGCGTTAGACGTCCATGTTATATGTATATGGTCGCAGGTGAGTAGTGTGTATTAACCTTAATCTTACTAGTTACTACGTATAGAGTACATGCTTGTAGATAATTGCATGTTACGTAGGTACCTTAGTGCATAACTACTCTATGAAGTTGACCCATTATGAACCCTGTTGCAATACCTTAGATTGCACGAGTGGTCTTTTAATTATTGTCTCGCAATAAACTAGTGTACTTGTGTAGGTAGGTACATTACTGTAGTACTACATCAGTATTATGTATTAATTAATCATTTGATATTTTGCTGTAGTTTATACACACCGTACCCGCGTGGAGATCGTCTTCTAAATCTTACATCTCGAAAAATTAAAAAGTTCAAGATTCGTTTTGAAACGATATGAAACTATCGTTTCAAAACGAATCTTAAACTTGTACAAAAAAATACCTACAATAAAAGAAATTCGACCAAATAATGTCGCATACAAATTGTTCCTTCTTTAAGCCTTAGGAATACGAACATTAACATTTTTCCTTTCCTTCTGGGCACCGTGTATTTATAGTAAATGCATATTAAAAATTATGCAGCTATAACCTTCGTAATTATACCTAGGTAATGGATTTTGCCGAGTAATTATTGATATACGGATAGTAGTTACGCTTCATTAAATCTGATGCCAATCAATGGGTTTAACAGAATCGGCCAATATAATGATTTTTATCATTTTATGAGTCATATTATGAGTTTCTGTCATATCATTGCAACCTGTAGATACATATATATTACCTACTATTAAAAGTTTGAGTGAATTGTATAATTAAGATAACGAACAGTTACCTACCTACTTAAATCAATTTTATTACATTGATAACATTGAAGCTGGTAATAGAGCATGAGACTGTAACTGTTATTTACTAATCCTTTAATAAAAAAAACATTTACTTATTTAATCATAGAACAATACCTTACAAATGGATGAATCAACTTTTTTCTGTCTGTTATTACCATGGTTACGGTCGCCTGAGTCACGCTGGTTTTATGCAAAATTATGCTACTTACACTATGCAAACATACATTTTTCTGGTGTTAATAAGTTCTTCCCTTAATGGGCCACCTACAGACATGCACTACTTGCATGTCTGCATAATTTAAGTAGCATAATTTTGCATAAAACCAACCTGACTCAGGCGACCGTAACCATGGCAATAACAGACAAAAAAGTTGATTCACCCAAATACAACATTACATAACAATTATTTTTACACTTAAAATAAACTTAACTAACTAAACACAGGCCGTGTGGGGACGGCGGCAGTAAGAATAAATTTGTCACCACCCCAACTCCTCCTGCGGGTGTCGTAAGAGTCGACTAAAGGATTGAAGTGTCATTGACCATTATTTGATAAAAGATTGATGATGGGCAGCAGCGTTATCATAGTGGACACATTACTGCGATCGCCAATCCGCTTGCCCAGCGTGGCGATTATGGGCATTTACCTCCTAATGCGTCTATACGCATAGTTAATAGGAGAGGCCTACGTCCAGCAGTGGACTATCATAGGCTGATGATGATGATGATGATGAACTAAACACTAAAAAACGAAATCTAAATAAGAACCCTGTGGCATAGTTCAAGGATGCTGGCAATGTTTCCCCGCTGAATCGCGATCCTTTCATTAGGTAATGAAGCAAATTGTTAATGTTATGTCTAGACGGCCGCTTAATTTCGCTTCGGTCTATACGATTCCTGAAACCTAAGCCATTTTCTGTTACACATACTTCCTTTAACACCTAGGTCGTAAAGTCAACACGGTTGACAATGCTTGTTGATAAAACATATCATATCTGTGCTCACGCATAGTGGCTGGCGCCGTATTACGAATGTACGTGATTTTACCTGTTTACTTAATGTGTGAAGCCACTTAGATTATTAATTTATTAACATAGTAAGGATTTGTTTATGTAATGCCTATAAGGAAATATGGCGATGTATAGAAATGACTACTTGTATAATTTCGACCTAATATACTTTTGAAAAAGTATAAAAATGTCCTCACTTATGTTATGTTAGTCGGAACATTAAGGTATAACAATTTTGTCCTCCTTCCATTCAGTGAGTGTAGATATTTTTATTATAATCATTGTAGTAATTTTTATATTTCGACTTTACTATGTTTAAACGTTTTGAAACATTGGTTTTTGTAATACTCAGTCGCATTTTTTTAGAAGAAGTCATATCTTTCTGTACGTCGTCTTATTTTCTACTAGTCTATTCACGCATAAATGTTTTTAGGGAATGGGCTATTCTGAAAGTTTAGTCCGATTCTTTCGTGCGATATAAATGTAACTTATACCATTGTGAAGGGTATTTAGGAGCAGCTTCAGGGGTTGTAAATTTGTTTTTAAAAAGCGTTATTTCCATTTTTGTCAAGCCTAACTCAACGACCATAGTGAGTGGTTTTATAATTATGACAGTAATTATTCTCAAATCAAATACAAATCAAATCAAATACATTTATTTGCAAAAATACAGTGATGTAGGATGTTACAATTTATGTCATGTGTAGCATGTATTTTGCTTGCAAGCAAGCGTGCAAATATTTTGTCAATTCTAAATAATTAGCAATATAATAATCCATAATAATATAATAGCTCCATAGCAATATAATAAAAAATAATAATAATCCATAGTCAGTTACTAGAAAGTCTAAATACAAAATGTTACAGTTTAATGTCAGGAATTATTTTTAAAATCTAAATACTGCTTAGTGCTGTAAAAACACTTGTCGAGAAGCCAGTTTGAAAGGGTGCGACCGAACTCATTATCATCATGTAACTTAAGATGCTCTGGTAAATGGTTATAAATCTTAATGCACATATTGAATACATTTTTATCGTATATAGCCTTTTTACTAATGGGTTTGTTCACGCGGAGCATAGTTTTTGAGCGTGTTTGTCTTTGAACAATTTCGGTTCTTAGTGTAAAAAATGTAGCATTGGACCTCACAAAAATGCAATTTTTTTTGATATATAGGCATGGCAATGGAAGTATGTGTAACTTTTGAAACAGAGGAACGCAGGTGTCATCGTCCTGAGCCTGACAAATCCTTCTGACACATTTTTTTTGAATTTTAAAGATTCGGTCTATGTCAACAGAATGACCCCACAGTATCAATCCATAACTCAATACCGATGACACATATCCATGGTAAGCTGCTAGTGCTGCTTCTATTGAAACGGTTTCGCGCAGTTTTTTTAAAGCGAACGCAAATCTATTTAGTTTAATTGACATTTGTTCAATATGCTCCTTCCAGTTTAAATGTTTATCGATGGTGATGCCAAGGAACTTAACTGAATTGACCTCTTTGATATCAGATTCACTTAATTTTATATTTACAAATGGGCCTGTCGAATTATATGAAACAAACTGAATAAAATTAGTTTTACAAATATTTATCCTTAAGTCATTACAATTCATCCAGTTTACTATATCTAAGACTGCATTATTACATTCTTGGTTGAAGTTTATCCGGTTTGAAGCTTTAACTAAAAGTGTTGTGTCGTCTGCAAATAATACAGTTTTTTGAGAAGTAGCACTTGGTAAATCGTTGATATACAATAGGAATAGCAACGGCCCAAGTACACTTCCTTGTGGAACGCGGTCTCGAAAGGTGCAATGCTAGAAATAAAGGAAAGGTAATCGCAACCCTGGGCAAGCGGGTTGGTGATTGCAGTAGGTAGTGTGTTCTCTATAATGACGCTGCTGCCCATCATCAATCTTCTATCTACGAATGCTTTAGTGACACTGTTATCCCTTAGTCGACTCTTACGACACCTACGGGAACAGGTGATGAAATATATTTTTCTGCCCTCCGGCCGGCAAACAACACGTTGCCGGTCGCTGCGCTAAACTAAGTTGCCGCCTGCCGGCTCCGTTGAGCAGAAAAATAGTATACACACCTGGGCCGTTAAATGGGAAAGCCTGGGATCACATGTTTGTCGGCTTCGCCTAGGCCTACAATTACATCTCATCCGAGACATTTCCCACTTAAACGGCCTTGGTATGTAATCTACTACTTAGTGCCGTGCCGGTATTATAGATTACAGCTATAAATAGATAATGTTATAACTGTCTGTAATATTGTGCTAAAGGGCTTCTTAAGTCTTTGGGGTCAAAAGTGATATAATAGACGAGAGATTAGAAAGGTCCTATGTCGTGTTTGGGTCATTGTCAGATTTAGGCTGTCGTCTTTTCGGTGGAGGTGGACATACCTAAAGTTAAGAAATTCCTGTACTAATTTTGGGATAAAACAATTGACGGTACAACTAGGTTCCCCGGTCTATAACATATAGGTATGTATAAAAGCTGTTAACACGTTCGACGCCGGTGACACACATACGTGACCGAAAAAACTGTACTCCTATGCCAGTGACACACATACGTGATCAAAGTAATCTTATTCTTATGCCACTAGCATTAATCAAGTTCTCACTCCTATGCAGGGATCGGATACCGGTTTTATCTCCATACAAAAGAACGGTTCGAATTCCGTTCTTTTTCGTTCTTCGGTTTATAATTTTTTTGTTAATGAAGTAATTCAAAACTATGATGTTAATAGTTACATAAAATGTTGAATACTACATAACGAGTGCAGAACATTTTGAGATATTGAGCTATTTCGAGGTTTTTCTAAAAAACCGGTTCCGATCCCTGCTCCTATGCCAGTGGCATAGAAATACGAAAGTTTTTGATACAAGTGCTGTGTCGCTGGCATATAAGTACAATCT
Organism: Thaumatotibia leucotreta; assembly: GCA_025490895.1. Lineage (NCBI taxonomy): Eukaryota > Metazoa > Arthropoda > Insecta > Lepidoptera > Tortricidae > Thaumatotibia > Thaumatotibia leucotreta. Next base: position 55,124 of record JALPQI010005169.1, on the reverse strand, counting down.
TTTCGGTCACACATGCGTGTCACTGGCATAGGATTTCTATCAGATAATTTCGATCGGCATAGTATTAGCACTTAGTGAAACAGTACCGGAGGCGAACGTGTTAACTTTTGACCACCGAGTGTAATACAAACTTATCTCTTTCCAGCTCTCAGAAAGTATCAAGCTAACTCTATCAGAATGGGGCTCCCAAAATGGGCTGAAGCTCCAAAACGGCACAACAGAGGACCCAGACACATCCCACGACTCTGACTACGCTGTCCAATCATCCGTAGTCACTGGCCCCAGCTCCGAAGTCGTAGTCAACATCACGAGGCCCCACGATGACGTGCAGATGAAAATGGCTGAGGAGGAGAGGAAGAACTTGAAGATTGGTGTGAAGATATTTATAAATGAGGACAGCACTAGTGCGCTTAGCGAATGCTTGGAGAGTGGTAAGTCAGAGTAACCAATCATTAGACCCCGGTATCGGAGGTGCAAAATGGTAGCTGTCAAGTTCTTAGGGATGGGGTAAAAATATTTGTGATGTCGATAATTAAAGTTACATATCGATAATTTTCCTTTACCATAACAATAATCTAAAACTTTAATTAAACGCACCTATTTACCATATAAACTAGGACTATATAATTACAAAATCAACAAAATATTTATTTAATGTTATGTAACATCGCCATACTTTTTATTGAGGCAATTGTCGATGAACCTTCTGAGGTTTGGGTTTTCGAATTTGGTCCAAAGTATGTTAAAACTGACGAAAAACTTAAGCAGATCTCGGTTACAGTTTAATTGATTTAATTTTTTTTCTTTTTTTATGAGTGTTTTCATACAAGATTGAGTTGCAATGCAAGTAATGCAAGATTACAAATATTGGAATGGAATATCCTTTATTAAATAATCAATATTAGTAGAACATACGTAGTTGATTTTCTCTTGATGGCAAATCGACTCCATGTGCTTTTTTATATTCCAACATCTGTAAATGATGTGTATTCTGCAAATTGTATATTAAACGATTTTCATTCATTTTTGAAGTTCAGGGTGTTCAGCAAGAAGTGACTCCGCTTTCTATTGTATAAAATATATTAGGCGAATAGACTCGTAAACACGGCTAAATAATCGAAGACATCGTTGTAAGATGACTTTGACTATCTATTGACATAAATAATTTATTATAAGTATTTAATATCTCAAAAGTTTTTATTCAATGTTTTGCAACTCGAAACATAATAAATGTAATAGCAACCAGAGATTTGTATTGTAATAGTAATGATTTATATATTCAATGTTAATTATTATCATAGATCCCGAAAAAAGGTATGCAAATAAATCAAGGACCATTTATTTGCATACCTTTTTTCGGGATCTATGAATGAATTCATTCATAAATTTTCCATGCAATTCTGAACGCCACTGTACATACAAAAAAATTGTACAAAAAATCGAGTATCGATATCGACATTACGAAATGTGTTTACCTATCCCTAAGTGAGAACTTGACAGCTATCATTTTGCACCTCCGATACCGGGGTCTACCAATCATACAGAGCTTAATGTCCAGTCGCCATCATAATATGTATAGGAGCATTAGGAGCAGCCAGGGTGTTCGCAAATATCTGAACAGACCTATTTTGTCATGGCGTTAGAGCGCATTTTTATACAGTGTGTCCCAGGGAGAAGTGGCCAGCTTCCTGGGACTCACTGTTTTTTTCGCGGTTTCCTTATTGGTCCCATAGTAAAAGTTGTTCAGTATGACATATACAGTGTGTCCCAGGAAGCTGGTCACTTCTCCCTGGAACACTATGTATTTTAAGCACCGTGGCCCCTCTGATAAATCTAAAGACGACATGGTAACGTATAGTACAGTCAATGTAAAATATATATAGACGCGCGTAAGGTTAAATATATATGCATCCTTTTGTTTAGCACTGTGAGCAACTGAGCATTCCCATGTTACCCTAAACATTTAAATAATGAAATTATACAATACAGTGTGTCCCAGGGAGAAGTGACCAGCTTCCTGGGACGCACTGTATAAGTCATACTGAACAACTTTTACCATGGGACCAACAAGGAAACCGCGAAAAAAATTTGACCTTTTCATACATTTTGGTTGCGTCTCCAATTTTCCATAGGGCGAAAGGTAAAATTTTTTTTCACGTTTTCCTTTTTGGTCCCATAGTAAAAGTTGTTGAGTATGACATATACAGTGTGTCCCAGGAAGCTGGTCACTTCTCCCTGGGACACTATGTATTTTAAGCACCGTGGCCCCTCTGATAAATCTAAAGACGACATGGTAACTCGACGTATAGTACAGTCAATGTAAAATATATTATAGACGCGCGTAAAGTTCAATAAATATATATGCATCCTTTTGTTTAGCACTGTGAGCAACTGAGCATTCCTATATCTATTTTTAATAAGGAAAACTTTATATCCTGCAATGTGGATTTTAAAAAGAAAACCTTTATTCAAACAAGAAAATGCGTATTTTTAAATTACTTTTTAATGGGTGTCACATTAATTTGATCACGACTTCGCGTAGGTCACTTACATGTTCTGACATGATATTTTGAAATGTGAAACCTCTAAGAAAGACAATTCGTCTACTTAGCACATAAACATTAATGTAATATTACTCAATGTTACGAATCCGATTACAAAGTCTTTTTAGTTTTGTTTCGAAAACAGAAAAAAACAAGTATTTTGTTTAGTTGTGGCTCGTCATTTTACTCAGAAAATTTAATCCATGTGTTATTTAATATACTCTTACCACATCATTACCCTAAACATTTAAATAATGAAATTATGCTGAAGTATAGATTTTTCATTGAATATAATCATCAACCTATCTCAGTCCACTGCTGGGCCTACTGTGTCACCTCACTGTGTCCACTATAGTGACACTGCTGCCCATCATCAATCTTCTATAAACGAATGGTCAGTGACACTTCAATCCCTTAGTCGACTCTTACGTAACCACGGGGAAAAGATGGTGACAAATTTATTCTTACTGCCGTCACCAAGGGGCTTTGCCTAGAATAGTTTGTTTACAATGTTAGGAATTTCTATTGACGGTGACAGGTTTCCATTGGCTGGCTTGTGCCACTATCATTTACCATGTGCGGTACATAATAAGCATAATTTTACATGGAACCAGTGTGATTAAATTGACCGTAACCATGGCAATAACAGACAGAATAAAGTTGAAAACGTTATCAATACGCCTGTTTCTATTTAAGTATGAAAGTCCTTCAATAAGATTAACAAAAATGTTTTGATCTTTGTTCGCAAGTGTGATTAAACACTGTATCACTAGGAAAAAATGCAAACTCATGTCATTTAAACATTGCTTCGCCATCGCTTTTTAATAGATACTCACGTGCAATATTTATCTCTGATTTCACAGAGTAATTATATTTATAGCTAGCTTAGCCGTGTGGTGACGGCAGTAAGAATACATTTGTCATCACCACAAATCTTCCCGTTTGGTGTCGTAAGAGTCGACTAAGGGATTGAAGTGTCTCTGACTCTCCGACTATTAGTTTATTGAAGATCGACGATGTGTAGCAGCGTCATCATAGTGGACACACTACTGCCATCGCCAATCCGCGTCACGATTATGGATATTTAGCTTCTAATGGATCCAAACGCATAGATAATGACTAAGCACCTATGCTCAGCATAGCGTTAAAAATGTCGGCGAAAATCAAATGTTTTTCGGGAATTTATGAAACTTTTGTTTTGTTCCGTTTAAAAAAAAATGGTTGTCGCTCCTTCCATCTATTTAAATTGATTTTTCCTCGATGATACGCGTTCGCCTTTCGTAAGAGAAAATTAGAGTTAATTAAAAAAAGTTTACAGTAGAAAATTCAAGTGGAAACTTTCATTGTTTTTGACCAAATGATCCGAAAAAACGAGCCGTTTGGATTTTTTCCGGAAAATTTCAAAGCTAGTTCCCAGCAGTGGGCTGATTTTGTTATTTATTTATTAAGAATACTACATAGTTCTGAAATTAACAAAAGTCCTGTAAAACTGTTTGAGACAGTTTGTCTACATCATCATCATCATCAACCTATGTTAGTCCACTGCTTGACGTAGGCATCTCCTATTAACTATGCGTATAGACGCATTTGGAGGTAAATGCCCATAATCGCCACGCTGGGCAAGCGGATTGACGATCGCAGTAAAGTGTCCACTATGATGACGCTGCTGTCCATCATCAATCTTGTACAATGGTCAGTGACACTTCAATCCCTTAGTCGACTCTTACGACACCCGCAGGAGGAGTTGGGGTGATGACAAAATATATTCTTACTGCAGGAAGACTTAAAATATGTGTGTGTGTGTGTGTGATATTTATAGCTAGGAAAGTACCCAATTTTGTTACCATGAGAGGTGTGGCGTCGTAAGTTGCTATCAACTTTTGTTATCATTATTATCAGCTCTTATATATCTTATTCTGTTCCGCATCTCATTATTTTTAATAAAATCAATGCCATAAATGTGATAGCAGTCATATGGTTCTGTGATGTAATTTATTATTTTCTCTTCGGCTCTTATCAAGTACTTAACTTATCGCTTGGATCTAATTGATACGAACATCCAACTCATTTTAGCTATAATATTATCTGTTCCTTTTGTATAAAGCCGTAGTTTGGAAAGCATAATAAATTAGAGGACAATACATGATTCACGTCATGAGGGGCGCAAATGAAAAACAATGATTGAGAAACAATTACAATAGATAAAGTTTGGCCAGGATTCTTTCGTGCATAGTCGAAGAGAATTATTCTGGCTTTTTCTTATTTTAATATTGTCAGTCTTGTCACCCCAAGAAGAGGGATGGATAAACGTTTGCTATAAATAAATGGTTTATTTTTAATATTATAAAAATAAAACAATTAGCAGCGTGAAAGACCATTTGTTACGTGGTACATTGTTGCAAAAAAAAAATAATTTACTATTTAGATAATTAAATGAGGGACCAACTACAGTCTATGACCAAAAACGCTAATTTCAAGGGTAATGACCTAAGTGAGGAGAGAAATTTGTAGAGTGTTATTACTTATTAGGAAGCTTTAGAGCTTGGCACAGGTAAACCACGAATGTACTTCTAACATGAATACATAACTTAGCCTTAAAAACATTTGTTTTTAATATTCCAGTGTTTACTGCACTTCACACAACAGTGATAGACAACGTGATACTAGCTTATAACCCGGATGTGCCTCCAAAGGACCAGACTGAGCCAGTAACCCCATATTCCAACAAAGCTTCGCCTATATCCCTTAGTAACAACGTTGGTAAGTATGGCTGGGTCGCCATGTATCGCATACAGTTAGCCAATAAGAGATATACAGGTTACCTCCTGACGCCTGGTGACGTCACTTACTTCAACCGAATTTTAACTTTGACACTATATCTTTAAAGTCAAAATGTTATGTAATATATATGTGACATAGGGCCTCACGAGGTTAACACGTTCGCCTCCGGTACTGTTTCACTAAGCGCTTATACTATGCCGATCAAAATTATCTGATAGAAATCCTATGCCAGTGACACGCATGTGTGACCGAAAAGATTGTACTCCTATGCCGTCGACACAGACTTGTGTCAAAAACGTTCGTATTTCTATCCCTCTGGCATAGGAGTGAGAACTTGATTAATGCTAGTGGCATAAGAATAAGATTACTTTGATCACGTATGTGTGTCACCGGCATAGGAGTACAGTTTTTTCGGTCACATATGCGTGTCACCGGCGTCGAACGTGTTAAAACTTCAATACCAGGCCAAGTCATCAACAAGGGTGTCCATATAATAAAAATAACATTGACTCATTTGTCTATATGTATCTAACGTATTTTCACATTGCTGATTTGATATTAAAAGCTTATTGCTAAGTTTTTCATATACGATAGGAGGCTTAAAATTACTAAAATATATTTATTTTTTTAATATGATTATTTTCTTACTACCCTTATTTTAAAGCAACCATACACATATTTCAGGAGCTAAAATTCCGTCAGAAAACGACGCGGATAGCGAAGCAGACGCGCGGAAGTGCGAGGCGATACTTCCAGGGATCAAGGTGCTGTGGGCTGTGTTAGAAGATTATGTCAAAAACGGTAAGATTTTGCCTACAAAAATATTAAAGGTGGCGAAAAAGTAGTCCCGTTGCTGTGAGCTTTTGGCATTGGTCTCACTGAGAGCTACTAAGCTATGAACTATGGGCTATAAACACGAACATAATATATGCACTCGTGTAAAAAAAAGAACCACGGCCATACTCGCCCGGCGGTGATAGCTGATAGCTCGCGGTTAGACCTGGGTGCTTAGCCAAGTTGCTAATCGCTAACGCTTAATCGTCAATCGTAAACGAAAGGCAGCTAACTGTCTTCGTCACACTAATATGGAGTGACAGAGAGGGAAAACTACGATACGCTACTAAGCGTTAGCGATTGGCAACTTAGCTAAGCATGCATTGAATAGATCATCTGAGCATTTCAGCTTACAATGGCACGTTCCTACGACCCTTCTGAAACTCCCAAAAAGGGGTTTATGTTGAAACGTTTATTGAAGCGTAATTATTAAAACTGCATGTGCCATGAAAATCATAATCTTAATAGTAAAATAAGATGAATGGACGTCAGGTACATGTCCGTTAATTTCTTATACCATGAATGCGTCATATTCACACTATTTTTTATATTACAAAGTAAAATAGTAAAACGTGCTATCATTGAAATGCTATGTAAATTGTAACTTATCATCATTTTGCCAGACATACAGTTATCTTGATGTTAAAAAAATTATAATGCAATTATTGTCGGCCTCCGTAGCTCAGTATATAGCTATCTAGAGCATTTATTGCATTCATCACATATATTTGTTTCTTAATATTGGTTGTTTACTATTCCCCTTATTCTTAAACATCTCCTAATTTAGCAAACCGCTTATACCAGTAATTGGAGTTCGAGGCCAACGAAACTACGACAGATGCGTTATTGTCAAATCTGTCAAAGTCGCTTATGTCATTGTCAAATAAAGTTTTCAGGTTTCCACAACCTTTTAGTTATTTAATTAATTTATTTAAAATAATTCCTAATAAAAACATTATATACCTCCGTAATGTTTGTACGCCATTTTGTTTAATATGGCTGTCACAATCACAACTAGGATTTTCTTAAAAACACGTAAATACCTAAAAACTTTTCTTTTCTCTTAACTAACATAGAAATGACAAAATGTTATTGTAAAGAACTTAAAATGATAAGAGCCAACGTTTCAAAGCCTATTTTAAAAAGAAGTTGAATTACCAGTGAACACAAACGTCAGCGTGCCATATTTATTAAGACAGTAGGTATGGTTAAATTACTAAGCCCCCTACCTTATTACGGGCTAAAATTATGGGAACGAAATTTGGAAATGTAAAATGAAAGCATTTTAGTATTTTATTTTTTATTTGTCTTCTTCATTACTTATCCTCCTGAGTCCTGGGTAAAAATCGAATACACTCCCATAAAAGCCTAAACATGGCTGAACCAAGTGGGTCACCTTGTTAACAACCTATGGAACAAAACAAAACGGTAGATCTGTGTGATAATTTAAATGGAGAACTATAGCACTGCCAAAGAAATTTGTAGGTCAAAGGAATTTTACGAATACGAAATGTGAACATAAAGCGCGCTGCAATATATTATTCTGCAATTTTCTAAACGTATGCAGAAATAGGGTTTTTATGTGTAGTTAAATTGCTGTACCAAATGTTATTAACACCTGAGGTGATACCAGCGCAATACCACTTTGTTACTAATAATTGCGGATAATTAAGTTTTTATTAAAATATCTCATATTTACGTGAAAATAAGTAAATAATATTGTTTCTTTAAATTAAAGAATTAAAATTACCAATAAATATGATATCTCAACGTCTGTTTTTAGAAAATAAGGATTTACTATTGTAAGAACATTTCATTGTTGTAGCAATATTTTCGTAGATTCTTTGGCCTCGAACTCCAATTAGTGGTTTAGTATTGTGTGGTCCCTTTCGCTCTTATAGACCTATTGATAAGACCGAAAGAGACAACCGATAGTTACCGGCTTGTTATCTTAGACGTTTATGAATAAGGGGGCATGTATTTAAGTATATATTATGTATATCGTCCCTTACTACCCACAACATAGCGTCAGTTGAATTTACCATGAGACTAGATCAATTTGTGTGAGATTGTGCCATTTATTTATTATTATTATTTATTGAACTTTCAGGCCGAGTAAACCAACTAGGAGTCGCCGATGTCGGCGGCGGCTGTCTATACAAACTGCACGCCTGGGCCATAGTGAAGCCAGCCATCGCGCAAATAAACCTGGCGTCCTGTTGCGTGGTGCCTCCCTCGCTGCACGCCTTCTGTCGCGCCAATGACGTGCAATTGTTGACACATGCTGACCCGCCAGGTAACCTTCATATAACCGTCTATAAAAAACTGCACGCTTTGGCCAAAACTTCTATTAAACAGTATGTAAACTACTAACTTGGTACACACTAGGTTGACACACGCCGGCAGGTAACTTATAAATGTCACGATATACAAATTAACGCGCCGATCAGAGGGTATTATAGTCTATACAAACTGCACGCTTAGACCAACACGTCTATTAAATTATGTAAACTACTAGCCCGGTCCGAATGTCTATTAGACACTTACAAACTATACGGCTCGTTCAAATTCTGTACACACTGTACGCCTGGGCCATAGTGAAGCCAGCCATCGCGCAAATAAACCTAGCGTCCTGTTGCGTGGTGCCTCCCTCGCTGCACGCCTTCTGCCGCGCCAATGACGTGCAGTTGTTGACAAGCGTTTACTCGTCAGGTAACCTTCATATAGCCGTCTATAAAAAACTGCACGCTTGGGCCAAAATTTCTACTAAACATAGTATATTAACTACACACCGCGGCCAAAATGTCTGTTAAGGCATTACAAACTGCACGCCTGGGCCATAGTGAAACCAGCGATCACACAAATAAACCTGGCGTCCTGTTGCGTGGTGCCTCCCTCGCTGCACGCCTTCTGCCGCGCCAACGACGTGCAATTGTTGACACACGCCGACCCGCCAGGTAACCTTCATATAACCGTCTATAAAAAACTGCACGCTTTGGCCAACACGTCTATTCACACCATCACATCATCAGCCTATGAGAGTCCACTGCTGGACGTAGGCCTCTCCTATTAACTATGCGTATAGACGCATTAGGAGGTAAATGCCCATAATCGCCACGCTGGGCAAGCGGATTGGCGATCGCAGTAACGTGTCCACTATGATGACGCTGCTGCCCATCATCAATATTTAATCAAATATGGTCAGTGACACTTCAATCCCTTAGTCGACTCTTACGACACCCGCAGGAGGAGTTGGGGTGGTGACAAATGTATTATTTCTGCCGTCACCACACGGCCATTCACCTTCATATAACCGTCTATAAAAAACTGCACGCCTAGGCCAACACGTCTATTAAATTATGTAAACTACTAGCCCAGTCCGAATCTCTATTAGACACTTTATACAAACTATACGTCTCGTTCAAATTCTGTACGCACTGTACACCTGGGCCATAGTGAAGCCAGCGATCGCACAAATAAACCTAGCGTCCTGTTGCGTGGTGCCTCCCTCGCTGCACGCCTTCTGCCGCGCCAACGACGTGCAATTGTTGACACACGCCGACCCGCCAGGTAACCTTCATATAACCGTCTATAAAAAACTGCACGCTTTGGCCAAAACTTCTATTAAACAGTATGTAAACTACTAACTTGGTCCACACCAGGTTGACACACGCCGATCCGCCAGGTAACTTATAAATGTCACGATATACAAATTAACGCGCCGATCAGAAGGTCTATAAAAGCTGCACGCTTAGACCAACACGTCTATTAAATTATGTAAACTACTAGCCCGGTCTGAATGTCTATTAGACACTTTATACAAACTATACGTCTCGTTCAAATTCTGTACAAACTGCACGCCTGGGCCATAGTGAAGCCAGCCATCGCTCTAATAAACCTGGCGTCCTGTTGCGTGGTACCGCCCCCACTGGACGCCTTTTGTCGCGCCAACGACGTGCAGTTATTGACACTCGCTGACCCGCCAGGTAACTTATAAATGATACGCTATAAACTAAATTCGCTGATCAAAAAGTGTTATTGTCTATATAGACTGCACGCTATGTCACTGTCACTACCTACCTCACTGGACGCCTTCAGTTGTGCCAATGACGTGCAGTTGTTGACAAGCGCTTACCCGTCAGGTAACCTTCATATAAACGTCTATAAAAACTGCACGCTTAGGCCAAAACGTCTACTAAAGTATGTCACTACCTACCTCACTGGACGCCATCTGTTGTGCCAATAACGTGCAGTTGTTGACACACACTGACCCGCCAGGTAACCTTCATATAGCCGTCTATAAAAACTGCACGTTTGTACAAAAATGTCTACTCAATATTCTCTTAACTACTCGCCGCGGCCGAAATGTCTATTAAAACATTACAAACTAACCTCGTGTTTCGTGGTACCGCCCTTACTGGACGCCTTCTGTTGTGCCAATGACATGCAGTTGTTAACACACGCTGACCCGTCAGGTAACCTTCATATAACACTCGATCAAAACTGCACGCTTCGGCCAAATTGTCTATTAAAAAGTATTATATAATGTATCATGTAATGGTCAGCCTCCGTAGCCTAGTTGGTAGCGAAGCAGGAGGTTCCGGGTTCGAATCCCGGCGAGGGCATTATTTGTGTGTTTATTTATCACAAATATGTGTTTCTTGATCATGGCTGTGTATGTATTTAAGTATCTATATGTATCTATCTATGATATATATCGTCGTCTGGTACCCACACCACAAGCCTTAATTGAGCTTAACGTGGGACTAGAGGTCGATTTGTGTAAGATGTCCCAAGGTATTTATTTATTTATTTTATATAAACTACATTCCTGGGCCAACATGTCTATTAGACATTGTAAACTCCACGTCTCGTCCATAGTGTCTATCAAACAATGTGTACAAATTGCACGCAATATCACGCCCACCGATATCGATAATTCTTCTTTTGACCGACTTCAAATCAAGCCGTAATGATGGGATCTTCGAGAAATTGGTTGAAGACGGTTTTTAAAAGAATTGGTGATTATCTACGAACAAATAAAACATGGAAACCGCACGCCATACTAAATTGCCTTTCAATAACGGTCCTGAATTTTAGTTGACAAGTGTCACCTCCTGTTCAATGTGTCCAATTAATTTGAATGTCAACCTATAAAAACTTAAACCGCCATTTAACCTTTTCGACGCCACGTCAAAGACAAAAGCTGTCACTCAGACGCCACGTCAGTGAAATGTCAAAACTGAATGTGAACTTTATGTACATGCGTGTAGGTTTATATTGCTCAGTGGACCAGGACTTATATATCGGTCTTTGGCGTTGAACCTGCGGTGCCGATATCTGATATATTGGCACCGCAGGTTCGTTGGCGTCCAAAAGGTGAAAAATAATTGTGATTGGTCGAGTTGTGGTTGTCATCAAAGTTTTGATTGGCGATATTCAATAAGCATTTGTCAAAGATGTTGCGCGGTGTCACGAAAAGCGCTATGTCCTGCCCATCTTAGCACAATTGAAGAATTGGTTTTGGGGGCATTTTTGAGCTGGCGTTAGACGTCCATGTTATACACGGTGCACGTGAGCATTCGAAAGATTTTAATGCTGAATTCCTGAGCATATTTAGAGTATTTAATGTTATTTAAAATTTCCTGGATTCGGCTTGGTTCCAGAGATAATTAACCTTCTTTCGAAATAAGTTTTTCGACGTAACTCGTCATAAAACTTCTTATTGACTACAATGCTACCACAATGTGTTCTAATATTACCACACCTTTTGCCTGACAATCAAAAATTGGAAACGTTAAAAAGTATTCAAAAAGTAAAAAAAAAGTTTTTTGTGTAATTTGACATTAGGTCTCATAATATTTTTTGTTTATTTTGATGTCTAGAATGCATAGTTAAAATCTTTCGCAACGCTCGCGAGCACCGTGTATATAATCGCATGTGATTATCATAAAACGGTAGAAGGATTTTCTAACTTTTTATTGATGTTTTCTTTCAGATCTACTCTCTCTAGCCGCAGTGAAGACCCTATCAGAAGCGGGCGTGGGATGCGGCAACCTAGATTGGTGTGCGAGGTACCAAGTACACATCAAATGTAGGGGCGTACTCGCCCTCAAAGGATACGTGTGTAAAGCCACCTTAAATAAGAAATAAACCATTAAAACCTGTTCATTTTTACTTGTCTTATTTAGTAAACAACTTTATAACTTCTAAATACGCTGCCAAACACTGCCGTAATTATGTCTATAGTTATTTTTGAGAATACATCAAACTGTTTTATATATCACTACTATATATATAAATTTAAATATTAGGGTCGCGTTTTATAAAGTTACAATTTACAATTTCGCTGTTTGCCTCTCTTTCTCGCCAATACGTGCGTGCGTTAGAGAGGCAAACAGCGAAATTGTAAATTGTAACTTTATAAAACGCGACCTAGATATCATATACCAAAGAAAAAATATCGGTTTTATCATCTCTGGCGTTGGAAAACTTGTTTTTTTTTTTGGTATACGAGATCTAATATTTTAATTTAGATCTATAGACTTATCACATGTTTGGTGCGACAATATGTCGCCGCGAAATAGGCTTCCCGTCTTCTCCTAACTATTTTAATAAAATAGAGACGGATAGTATTGTGTTGCGAGATAATGTCGCTTTAATCATGTGCTAACACGTGAGTTGATATTTTGATCAAAAAACTATTTTCCTACATAATTTAATCAAGGAAATAAGAGTCAGGCACAAATGTGTATTTTGAGGTAAAAAAGTTGTATACTAGATAATTCAACAAAATTGAACGTTGTTTAGAACTGTAAACAAATGTAACGCACTGGCTGAGCCATAGGCCTGTAATCAAAAAAACCTATGCTAAAATAAAGGGAACCTGTTCATACTTAGTTCTCTTTTTAGTAAACAACTTAACACATTCGACGCCGATGACACAGCGTCTGTGATCAAAAACATCTGATGCCAGTGACACACATACGTGATCAAAATTACCGTACTCTTGTGCCACTAGTATACATCAAGTTCTTACTCATGTGCCAGTCGCATCGAAATACGATCATTTTTGACACAAGTGTTGTGTCGCCGGCATAGGAGTACAATCATTTCGGTCACACATGCGTGTCACTGGCATAGGAGTTCTAATAAGAAAATTTCGATCGGAGTATTAGAATTTAGTGAAACACTACCGGGGGCGAACGTGTTAAACTACAAATTCACTCTTTTTCATGTCTGAGAGATTATTTTAATCAAAAATATTGATTTACATTGTTTTAACCTCCTACGTCCCATAAATGATAAATTTAACGTTGAAATTTGTACTTACTCGGCAGGTTAAGTTGATTTAAGTTTGCCAGTAAATTTTACGAGACAAAACCATTGCAACTCTATTTTAACTGAATAGCATTTAAACTTGACCGTTGTGAATATGTATAGGTAAATTATCCAAAGCTGGCAAGAATGGATCGAGTAAGTGACAGAAAGTATCTAATATGTGTGGATGTCAAAATGACAGTAGATATAGCATGACCGCATACACCCAGTGATAGATGTCATTCATTTCATTCATTCCATTCGTGCCAGCTTTGGTGAATTTATAGTCGAATTATCGAGAAGATGGAATTGCATTTGTAGTGGTGTTACTAAAGCAACACTTTTAAAGTGAACCTTGTGTCTTTACAATTAGGTTTACTATTAGTCGAATAATGCCAATACATGAGTCGATAAAACACAAACAATAGCACACAATACATTGTAAATACGCGATACCACTACATATGCATTTCCATCTTCTCGATAATTCAACTATACCTATACTAATATTAGGACAATAGACCTTAGGACGTTAATCAAGGAAAATTAATTTTATGTCTACGCAAGAAAAAATGCACCTTTAGGTTAGAAAGAAGTTTATAAAATAAAACAACTAAGTATGAACTGGGTTTAGAGCTATAAACAAGTGTAATGCACTGGCAGAGCCATAGACATAACTAAATAAGCATGGATATATCTATATCGCGACACATTTAAACTGTTGAAGTATACCAGTAAGCTTAGCACAAGATCAGTAGGCTTAGCACAAGATTAGTGTGACAATATGTCACCGCGAGATAAACTATCCATCCCTCTTTTATTCATATAGTTGGTAAAAGATGGAAAATCTATCTCGCGGCGACATACTGACACACCAATCATATGCTAAGCATACAGTGCGACAATATGCCGCCGCGATAGACTATCCATCGCTCTTTTATTCATATACTTGGTAAAAGATGGAAAATCTATCTCGCGGTGACATACTGACATACCCATCATGTGCTAAGCATACAGGCTTAGCAAAGATACTCTGCAATCGTATACAGGTGTAGTGAGAAATTCCTTCCGTTGCCTTCGGAAACGTTCGTAAACATATGCTGTTTCAGGCAGTGTCACCGAGTCTGACTGAAGTAGCATGACAGCTATTACTGTCACTCTCAGTGAGATAGACTGAAACAGCATGACGTTGACGAACGTTTCCGAAGGCAAGTCATTTCTCACTACATCGGCCCTATCCCACAAACGTTACAATTGTAAATTACAATTTACATATTACATATATGTAGATAATACAAGCGAGCGTATCACAAAAATTACATATTACAAATTTGTATCGGAAAATTTCTACAAATATGTAATTGTAGTGATAAATCTACAATTCGGTGTATCACAAAACTTTACATATTACAAGTGGTTTTCCGGGAAAATTTACATATTTGTAGTCTACAATTGTACGTAAAAGTTTTGTGTTACGATGAATTGTAATAAAATGCGTACAATTTTGTAGAATTGTAGCTACAAATCTACAATTCTATCACCGCGTGTAAAAAGTACAATCTCACTACAAGAGTTCCATTCTACCTTTATGGAGACCGTTCCCTGACGCTATCATTTTAGGAGACAGCGGGTATAAAAATGGTTGCTGACCCCAAACATACCCGTACAGATACCAAGAAATGCAACATTACGAACTTTTAAATCGATGAGACGGATGGTTGAAAAATCGCTGGGGATTTTAAAGGAGAAGTTTCCATGTTTGAATCATCTAAGACTTAAACCCAAAAATGCAAGCATGGTTATTTTAAGTTGTGTAATATGGCATAATATAGAAAAACGTTTAGGCCACAATACTATTCAGATGATCACAAACTCGGAACAAGATGAAGATGAAAACATCGAACAAAATCATACGGATGACAATCATGGGAGACGTGAACGCCATTGAAGTATTACGTGCTGTAATTGAACACTTCAACTAACACGACTGGAAAGCTGTGTCGTGTTGTGTATTGTGTATACGAGGACATCTTGTGAACATTCATACATTCGCCTAAGAGAGCTTAAGACGAGATAAATAAGGGCGATTCGTGACGAGAACAGTAGGTACTCGTTTCTCCAAACCTTGTTCAATATATTTTCATTTTCTAACTGATTTGTAATCTCTTTCCATTTCTGTATTTTTACATCATGGGTTAAAGTATTGCTACATCTTCCAAATAAAATCTCTTTATTCTCTAAAATGAGATTCAAAACCATTATTTTATCTTGAAAACGCATTTTAGAAATTGCACAATAGGAGCCCAGAAAATATCAATCACGTATTAACACAAAAACTTGAAAGGTATTTTTACCGCTTTTTAAAAGGTATCAAACTACCCGCAACATAAAAGAAGTTCCTTGTCGAAGAAATTACTGCAAATATAATTCTACATAAACAAACATGTAATCTACATATTTGTTAAATTTACGAATTGTAATAAATACAATTTTACATATTACACAACTATGTAAATTGTAAACTACATTGACACACCACCCATGCTTTGTGTTACGGTGATTTGTAATGCATATATTTGTAGAATACAGACTTGTCGCTTCTACATAAGTGTAATATTTGTGGTACGTTTTTATGTAAACAATTCTACAAATTTGTCACATTTTACATATGTAAAGTTTAGTGGGATAGGGCCCTGTACGCTCTTATAGTTAGTAAAAGACGGTAACTCTGTCTCGTGGCGACATACTATTGGACTAATCATATGCTAAGCCTACAGATTAGGTAAAAATAGGAAATATTATTTTTTTCACAAAATAATCGATTATGAAGTTTTAGAAAGAAGGAAAGAAAAAACGTTTATTCGAGACAAGAACACAGTACAAACAAAACAGTAAACACGAAATTTTGTCCCGAAATGACCAAAACTCAGCATTTTGCCAGCAGAACCAGCGCTGGTCTTCCGTTTTGGCCATTTCAGTTAAACACTGACGATAGGATAGACCTTAACACAACAAAAATACCAAAAAAATACACAAATTACAAATTATTACACAAGAACTAAAAAATTTATAAAACAAATTTTACTTATTTCGTCGGCTGACAAGCAAAACTCACTATAAAAACTGTTACTACTCTGAGCAACCTCTTATTTCAGTATTAAATCAGAACTGAGATAGGAACTATATTTCAAGTAGGTATTTGTTACTTAGTGAGTTTTGCTTGTCAACCGACGATTTGGCCTCCATAAAAAAAACATAACTGTCGTGATTCTTTCTCCTGACTATAGATATACGATATTGAATGGATCCTTAAACGAATAACCACTAATTTTGTTACATCCTGTATGTAAAAAAACATTTTAGCATTTGAGAATATTGATGTACTGAGGGATTTAAAATTAAATATTAATAAAATTTCAAACAAAAAAATTAAGTTGTGATTCGATAAAGCTATTTGCTTTATTATTGTGATATAAGTTATGAATTTACTAAAAACGTACAAAAACTTGAAAAAAGAACCTTAATTCACAAAATGTAAGGACGATTTCATCTAAGTTTAAGATTTTCTGTTCAAACACAAGAATACATACGAACATGGTATTTTTACTTTAATGTTATACATTTCTAGTATTCATTTTAGGTCAAATATTTGTATTTAGATAAATCCTTGAATCCTAATCATGTAAGTATAGAAATCTCATTAAAATTTCAAGGATTCAAAATGTTATGTTAGGTACTTGCGGCACATTTTTCTAGTTATATAGTTTATTTTAAGGTAAATATGACTAATTTGAATTATATACCGACAATAAAAATTAAGTACGAGTACTTAATAAAGTAATGTACTCCCTTATTCATAACGTTTCGTAACTTAGGCACTGCTCTCACCGCGAGCTACTAAGCTATGAACTATGGGCTATAAACACGAACAAAAGGGCTTGTCTTAATCACGTCATACTGTATAAGGGGAAGGGGGGTCAAGAAAAAATCACCAATTATCACCATAGGGGAGGGGGGTCAACAACAGCATTATAGCCCGAAAAAAAAACCTTTACTTTTTTATAAAACACTTTTTAAATACTAAGTTTTAAAACTTCGAGAACATTTACCCCGTACCTAGTTGGCGTAAAAGTACGTAAATTAAAGTGTTATTAAAAGGACTACTTAAGTTGGCAAAAAATTACACATCATATGATAATAGAGGGAGGGAGATAATATCACCAAATATCACCATGGGGGATACTCGCCCAGCTATCAGCTATCACCGCCGGGCGAGTATCGCCGAGTCTCTTTTTTTACACGGGAGTGCGTATTTTTTGTTCGTGTTTATAGCCGATAGTCCATAGCTTAGTCGCTCGCGGTGAGACCAGTGCCTTAGCAAGGAGATAAGTGTTGTTTATCTCTTTCGGTCTTATTGAAAGCGTCAAGTAATGAATAAAAACTTACCGGCTTGCTAAGTTACGTTATGAATAAGGGAGAAGTTTCTAATGTTTTACAGTATTTCTAAATATGTAGTTACATTCCTTGCCACAATAAATGTTGTCAATTGTGTACCTATGGAAATATACCAGAGACGATTCATCTTATGACATATACTATAGCTATGCTTTAACGTAAACATAATGTAATTGTAGTATGTTGTCATACAAATAACTTTATTTTTAAAAAGTGAAATGTTGGTTCCAAAATTTTCTTGACATATTAAATAATTTATACACACTGGACGATACTTTTTCACTATTTCCGTGAAATGTAAACATGTAGTAAACTGAATAAAATAGAACGGCACTTATGCTTAAATGTTATTTAAAATAATTATAATAGATTATGTTTAAATTAAAGTTTATATTTATTGTACAATTACTGGCTTTGTTTCATTTATGTTCGCGTCTTATTCATATGAATAAAACTATCTATACCCTACATTTAGAGTTCGTGCACCCTACCTATGTAATGTATATCGTCTGTCAGTAGAAAACAAAAAAAAATGTAAACAAATATACCGTAAAACGGAGTAAATAGGAATGTAGAGTAAACTGGTCTGTTAGCCCAGGACGTTTGTCCTGGGCTAACAGACTAGTTTGTAAGTTAGGGCTGTTTAGACTAAAACAGTCACGAACTAAAAGATCCAGTTTATTCAACATTCCTATTTACCCCGTCATTCCTATTTACCCCTTGGGTCTATATCTCAAAAGCTTGTAACTTGTAATAAAAGCGGAAGTCGCTTATCTATTTAATGGTATCAAAGAGAGACTTCCACTTGTATTACAAGTTACAAGCTTTTGAGAAATGGGCCCCAGGTGGGAACAACTTTCCCATTTGGTAGCTAGCTACAAGACGGGAAAATACGTGTCCTACGTGGCCTATCAAGTACAGTCAAGTGCAAAAATAAGTATCGAAAGAATCCGCTTGTAAATATGTTACGACGTTCTTATTACACAGGATTAGAGTGCACTGGGACATATATTTGAACGTTTTTGTATAGGTACACAGGATACACAGGGTGTTCGTTTACAGGGTGTTCGTTCGGGATATACAGGGTGTTCGTTTTTGCATTCATTTGCGATAAATTAGACAGGTTACTTGGGTCATTAATAGAAGTTGTCTGGTATATCGGCTTTTGGAAAAATCGACAAAAAAATTTTTTTTTTGTTTTCATACGTAATAAATGAAATGGTAAGTGTGAGAGAAACTTAAGAATAAAATAAAAGTTAATCTCAGGTGACTGACGGCACATGTCAAAATAAGTAACATTAGAATGTAATAAAGGTTGCAATACACATGTTCAGTGATTAAACTTATTTTTTTTATAATTCAATAACGGTAAGAGTTAAAACACTAGTTTCTTAGAGAAATTAATTATATTTGACCTTAATAAGCTTCCCTTAAAGTTATAGCATATGAAGAAAAACACGCTGTAGGTATGGCTACCAGGAACACGTTTTATAAAGTTACAATTTTCAATTTCGCTGTTTGCCTCTCTTTCTAGCCAATACGTGCGTGCGTTAGGGAGGCAAACAGTGAAATTGTAAATTGTAACTTCATAAAACGCGACCCAGATGGGAATCGGCAGTGAATCTACTCAAACTTACCTTAAAATATGGATGCAAATCGACCACCCTCGCCTTATTAGTCGATTTGTATTCACAACGCCCGATACCAAATCAGCCGAGACGGAATAACAAATTCGTGTAAAAGGGGTTTCGTACCGGATATTACCTTCCGACCCCGCTTCCTGTGTTGGCGATTTCTTAACGGAATGTCGTAGAAAACGAATCAATTTATTTTGAAACTCGATATAAACTTACTCTGACTCAGTGACCCAAATTTTGGACGCCGATTGAGCGATCTAGCGGCACCACAGGGGCCTGGGTCACGTTTTATAAAGTTACAATTTACAATTTTGCTGTTTGCTTCTCTTTCTAGCCAATAAGTGCGTGCGTTAGAGAGGCAAACAGCGAAATTGTAAAATGTAACTTTATAAAACGCGACCCTGTTGTTTATCAAAAGCTTGTAACTTGTAATATAAGCGGAAGTCCTTATATAATTTAAAATAGTTATTTGTTATACAAGGGTGCAAAGTTATATTTTACCCGCTAGTATGAAATTGAAACACGAGCAAGCGAAAGAATTCTATAGTTGAACCACGAGCGAAGCGAGTGGTTCTAAAATAGAATCCTGAGCGCAGCGAGTGTTGTAACATACGAGAAGTAAAATACATTTGCACCCGTGTGTAACACAAAACTTTTCCCCTCACTATAGCGAGGAAACTAAAAAAAGGTAATTATTTGTTCACATTACAATCATCATCGGGTTAGTGATAATAATTTTCCAAATGCATCATGTATTTAATGCAAGATTTTGTCGCAGTAAACTTAGCACGAAAAAGTAAACGCAGCACGATTTTAACTCATTCCTGTAGTTGCACACCAACGCCAAATGCATTATTAAATCATTCTCATTCATTATTTTTACAAAATTATAACAGAACACCCTGAAAGTTGTTTAGTTTACTATTTTTATGCGTGTTCGAGTCGGTAAATAAAGATTATAACCTATAATATTCTTTGATAATGTTGACGTTGACATTTTCTGCGTTTTGTGATTGCATCTAGTCATCTTATCATCATTCACTAAAACAATTGCTACTTATGGAATTTTAGGATTTATATGTTAAAATCATCATATTATATAAAGGTTTGTATTTTACACTAAATTCTCAAACAAATTATTTAATTATCATTAATATGGAACAATTTCCATGAGCATTTTACGTTTTGTTATTCCAAAACCAAGGTCATTACTTTGCCACACAAGTGAATAATATGCGTTTTTACACGTTCGTATTAAAGGATAAACGAGCACTTCACGAGCTAGTGAGGGGAAAAGAGACTTCCACTTGTATTACAAGTTACAAGCTTTTGATAAACAGGCCCCAGGGTCGCGTTTCATAAAGTTACAATTTACAATTTAGCTGTTTGCCCCTCTTTCTAGCCAATATGTGCGTGCGTTAGAGAGGCAAACAGCGAAATTGTAAGATGTAACTTTATAAAACACCTATGAATTCGATTCAGTTTAGGTTCGTCCTGTATTTTTGGCAGTTAGGGAGTTTGGTGCGGTGGTCCAAGCGTTCGGCTGTCTGCTACAGTCTGTACCAGGTTCAAATCCTCGACTATACGCTCAGAATATGTATTTTTGGCAGTTATTCTATGGAACTGACACAGCGATTCAGATTAGGAATTGCATTAAAATAGATCGTTAGCCGTGTGGTGACGACAGTAAGAATACATTTGTCACCACCCCAACTTCTCCTGCGGGTGTCGTATGAGTCGACTTAAGGGATTGAAGTGTCACTTACTATTATTTAATAAACGATTGGTGATGGGCAGCAGCGTCATCATAGTAGACACATTACTGCGACCGCCAATCCGCTTGCCCAGCGTGGCGATTATGGGCATTTACCTTCTAATGCGTCTATATGCATAGTTAATAGGAGAGGCCTACGTCCAGCAGTGGACTATCATAGGCTGATGATGATGATGAGATCGTGGTCGACCCCGCAGCCCGCCACTCCGCAACGTCCGTCGGTATCGAAATAGGTATTCAGTTTACCGTTTAATTATATTTTAGTGAAAATATCTCTTAAGATAGTTTGACAGTCAGATGTCAGCCTCCGTAGCCTAGTTGGTAATGGCCTAGTGGCTCTGCCTACGAAGCTGGAGGTTCAGGGTTCGGATTCCGGCGAGGGAATTATTTGTGTATTTATTTATCACAAATATTTGCTCCTTGGTCGTGGCTGTCTATGTATTTAAGTATCTACTTATATGTATTTATCTATTATATTATATCATATCGTGGCCTGGGTGCTTAGCCAAGTTGCCAATCGCTAGCGCTTAATCGTCAATCATAAGCGAAAGGCAGCTAACTGTCTTTGTCGCACTAATATGAAAGAGTGACAGAGAGGGAAAACTACGTTACGCTACTAAGCGCTAGCGATTGGCAACTTGGCTAAGCATCCTGGTACCCATATCACAAGCCTTAATCGAGCTTACAGTGGACTAGGTCGATTTGTGTAAGATGTCCCAAAGTATTTATTTATTTATAGTTTAAATTCAACCTACTAAAACGTGCAATTGCTAATATTATTGCAATATTTTGGTACGTATATGAAATTATTGTCTCCAGTTTCGCCTTTCTTGCGTAATCGAATTACTTGCGTTGCGCAAGCGTCACAATATGGAAAGCCGCGGGAAATTGAGCGGGGACAATTTCGGCGAGATCTGCTCGCGCATGCGGCACCTCCTGTAGCGTCGGCAAAAAGTAGGTATCTAAGTACGAGTATAATAGATAGCCGGGTGGTGGGTAAGAAAATAGTACATTGTGCATCAAGGGAGGTAAGTACGGAATTACTAACGAGAGATGTTAGAAGCCCGACGCCGTTAGGCGGAGGGCTTTTATGACTCGAGTTAGTATTCCGCTTACCGACCGTGATGCATACAATGTTTTTCATCACACTTGCCGACAAAAAAATAAGTTTTAAGACATAACATTATTAAATAACGTACTGAAATTTCTATTACTCCCTAGGGAATTTCACTTTTCTATTACTCCCGCAGAGCACGCAAGCAATGGCGCGCTTAGGCAGCAAGTGTGATGAAAATACATTTGTACCCCACCTTTTCCTGCGGCTGTAAGAGTCGACTAAGGGATTGAAGTGTCATTGATCATTCTGTGATTTGATGAATGATGGGCATCGGCGTCATCATAGTGGACACATTACTGCGATCGCGAATCCGCTTGCCCAGCGTGGCGATTATGGGCATTTACCTCCTAATGGGTCAATACGCACAGTTTATAGGAGATGCCTATGACCAGACGCCCATTTCTCCAAAGCTTGTAAGTTGTAATACAAGTGGAAGTCTCTTTTTAATATCACTAATAAGATAAGGACTTCCGCTTGTATTATTAGTTACAGGCTTTCGAGAAATAGGCCCCAGCAGCTGATGACGTGATAATAGATACCGTCCGTCAGTAGAATCTGAAAACATGTAAACAAAGCTAAAACATTGCATTATTTCATTGTCTCTCACTTTCAGAACACAATTTTGGCTTTATTACCAACTTAAAACCTTAAACCTTGAGTTCAAATAGATACGAGTATAATAGATAGGTATATCAGGTACTTAAATACATAGAAAGGTAGCCAGTAGTTAGTAAGGGTCACGGTCCATACAAAGTTGAGAAAAATTGTGCGCTGCGAGTTACAGTTTTGTAATTTTAACCAGAGCTAGAGGGTCTCAAAATAGTTGTTTTTAGATGTGGAGGGAAAACCAATTCCCCCCCTGAGCGCGGGGGGAAGGGGGTGAATGTGCATGCGGAAGGGTTGCGTTTAATATTTCTTTACTAATTAATAAGGCCTACTATGCATTGTTTGGTATCATTTTCGTGTAAAACGGACCTGGAAAATCCATTTTTTATCATAAACATGAGCAATTTCATATAAAAAAGTAGATTTTTTGGAGTAAAAGTAAAAAAGTTACCGTTTTTATTTTAATTTAAGCGTCATATAAGTATTAAAAAACAAACTTATCCAATTTAAAAAAATTGTGTAAGATAGCATATTTATTGCAGTTTTTAAAAATATACACATTTTGTAGTCTTTCATACAAAACTTCACTGAAAAAAAAAATTACCTGACGCGTACCTCCATCAAAAACCTCCGCGTAATCTCAAAAAAGAGACTTTTGTGCCGGCAACTGCTCATAGATTATACATATTTTTGTACTTGCATATTATTGTTCATATTACAATTGTAAATATTTATTGATATGAAAGTAAATTGAATATTTTCTGATCTTTTTTTAAATAACCTAAGATTAATAAGAATTTTATTTGATCAGATTCTATTTTTAGATTTTATCGATTAATGTATACCGCATGTATATTATATGTCTGGTCTATCTGATCACATGTATGATATATAGTATCTGATCATATGAATCGGAATGGGTAATCATTTTTACAAGTGTCAGTAATGATCTCATTACCAAAGACGATAAAGGTAATTTTCACTAACCGGGACTGAACAACTAACCCAGTTCACCCACGTTACAAGTTTATATCATATGGAATTTGACAATCAATTGTTAAACGTTTACTTCATAAATCATCATTATTACCATATCAGCCGAAAGACGTCCACTGCTGAACATAGGCCTCCCCCAAAGATTGCCACAAGACCGGTCCTGCGCCACTCGCATCCAGCGGACTCCTGAGACCTTCACTGTCCACCTTGGGTAGCTTGTCCTAGGTATATTATACGAGTACCTAGTCGTCTTCACCTTCGAGTTTAGTCTCGGATTGTAACGGGAGTTTTCGTCTTATCCATGTTCATCCTAAGACGAACTCGCTCGAAGTTGCTACTGAGGTCAGCGAGCATCGTACTGAAATCTTCCAAGGTCTCAGGCTCTCAGCCAAGACCACCGTATCATCAGCGAATGGTAAAGGTAAAGGTGAGTGAGGTACTCGCTGTTTATGTTGATACTCACCTTTTCCAGTTCAGTCTTAAAGACTTCTTCCAGTGCAGCGGTAAACAGATTAGGGGAGATGATACCTCCTTACCTGACTCCCCGCTGCAGTATAATATGCTACAAGCTCTGGTCTTGGAGTCGGATTGACATAGGTACTGGCGCTTTCGTACAAACACCTCAACATTTCGAAATAGCGGTAGTCTACTTGGTATCGTTAAAGAGACTGCAGTACGCCCAGAGTTTCGATCAAATCGAAGGCCTTGGGGGTTACCATGACGTACTAATGCGATTCAGGTTCTGGGAAAGGGGCAGTGATACACGACTCGTATAGCCTTGTCCCTTTCTCTCGACCTAAATTAAACCGCATTAGTACGTCATGGAAACCCCCCTTATCGTAGTCCACAAACGCTAAACGCTAAACAGAGGGGCAGGTTATACCTATTCCTCGGTCTTCTGTATAACATTTACGAAACGCCAATTCGGAAACCGGCTTGTTCGGGAGGCTGGAAGTCATCAAGCCTGCGTGCAAGACGATTCGTAATGACTCTTGAAAACATCTTATAAATATTGCTCGGAAGTGAGATGGATCGGTAGTTCTTCAATAAGGCGTTGTCACCTTTTTTCAAGAACAGGTACCACCACTCTTCTGTTCCATGCCTAAAGCGTTCTCCCTTCCGGAGTTGAACAAATTCTGAAGGGCCATAAGGATTGGTTTACCACCTGGCTTCAGATGCTCAGCTATAATTCCGTCTTCCCCAGACGCCCTGTTATTTTTGAGCTGTTCAAGAGCCATTCTAATATCACATAGGCTGATGTCTTGGATATCCTCTGTATAGTGCCGGGTCAGTCACTTACTTCATAAGAAATTTATCAATTATCAAATTCCGTGTGAAATAAACGTTTAACCCGGGGTGCTTGGTTAACCCAGGTTGATGCAATTTGCCCTAACAGACATTATGGAGTATTTTGTTTACGCAAAATCGCTAAATTCTCGCAGTAGAAACGTACTGTCAACAATAACTCAAAGCAACGTCCCTTTTTTATTCGAGGTACGCGACAGGTGCAATTTTTTTACAACTTATTTTTGCATGGAAAGTTCCAATAAGTATATATTTTTAAAAACTACAATAAATATGCTATCTTGTAGTATTTTTTTTAGTTTCATATATTTATTTGGTAATACTTATATAACGCAACAATCAAAATAAAAACGGTGGTTATTTTACCTTTATACCAATATATATTATCAAAAATGAATTCCCCGTGTCTGTTTTATATGAAAATGATACCAAACAATGAATAGTAGGCCTAGATATTAGACGAAAAATTTTTAAACATAACCCTTCCATTTGCACATTCACCCCCCTCCCCCCTCGTTCAGGGGGGGAATTGGTTTTCCCTCCACATCTAAAAATATTTATTTTTACACCCTCTAGCTCTGGTAAAAATTAAAAAACTGTAACTCACAGCGCACAATTTTTTCCATTTGGACCTCTACTAAGTACACAACAAGGTTTTTAGTTTACCCAGATGGAGCAGAGTATCAGAGAAGACAGATGAACCTTGATAATGATGCTTAGATAGAGCTAGTGTCAGAGAATTTCAAGATCAAGAAGGCTCTCGACGCAGTTTTCCCAGAGAGAGCTAGTGTCAAAGAAGACTTAGATGAAGAGGAGCGACTATTGAGAACCAGGATCTTGACGATGAAGTATATCCAGATAAAGCTAGTTTCAAAGAAGGAAAATCAAGAAAATGATGTTCTAAGATCAAGAAGGCGAGTTTCTTGAGTGGTAAGACGAATGAAGCTCTTGAAGCTATGAAGCTATGAAGTTTTCCCAGTTAAAACTAATTATTATTAAGAGCCCATACTGTCCCACTGCAGGGCAAAGGCCTCCCTCAAATTCTTCCACGTATCCCTATCCCCTGTAGTCTCCCACCAGTCCTTGTCAAAGGCGTTAAGCTCGTCACGCCATTCTGGCGCGGTCTACTGCGACGCCTTACAATTTGTAGCACCCAACGTCCACCTTAGCCCACAGGTCATCCAGCATCCTGCAGACGTGTCCCACCCAGTCCCATTTAGGCTTGGCAACAGTTGCAGCTCCAATATCGATTGATAATATTTTTGTCGACGCTAATCCAGGGCAGTCTCGAAACTAATAATGTTTTATCTATTCTAGTTAGTTTTAGATATGCCGTGTGGTGACGGCAGTAAGAATACATTTGTCACCACCCCAACTCCTCCTGCGGGTGTCGTAAGAGTCGACTAAGGGATTGAAGTGTCACTGACCATTTTAAAACATTGATGATGAGCAGCAGCGTCATCATAGTGGACACATTACTGCGATTATTGGCATTTACCTCCTAATGCGTCTATACGCATTAGTTAATAGGAGAGGCCTACATCCAGCAGTGGACTAACATAGGCTGATGATGTATTCTAGTTTTTCTGCTATCCATACACATTAGCTCAAGTTCAGCACGCGAGTCTGTCACCATGAACACTCTTACTTTCTGATGCCGCGATATGCGTCCTTTCGCTTTGCGGGTTGTTCACATCGTGCATGCAGTTATGAGGGTCTAGGGTAGTACTTATAATTATCTCAGCTACTTAAGGTGCCTTCAGACCAAACGAACATTCGCTAATCTATCCCCCCACTCTACGAAATTTGATCGTTACACAAAACGTGATTGGTTGATTTCGTAGTGCCGGGGATAGAGCAGCGAATGCTCTTTTGGTCTGAATGCACCTTTAGACGAAGTGGTGCCTTCTACCTTTTCTAGCGTAGGATTTTTTACGGACATTTTCGGTAGCAGAATGAAAAATGAGAATGAATGAAAATGTTGGGACATTATTTCCTTTTGGGGTCGAAAGAGCTTAAAATTACCCATACATTATACTGGGTGTTACATTAGTCGTAATACAAATTGTGAAAAACCTGTTAAGATGGTCTTTCTGAACAAGGTTTCCTATGGGACCTATATAAAAGTCGCGAAAAAAAAATTACGGTTTTCATACAGATCGGTACAGAAGTGTTCATGATTTTCAGTCTCGTTTCATTATTATGTAAACACATTTGTAAGAGATCAGTCTGAAAAAATGTATACATATTAATGAACTCGAACTGTACTAGTCTTAAAAAAAATAAAGATTTTCATATGGGAAACCTTGTTCAGGAAGACCATCTTAACAGGTTTTCCACAGTTTGTATCACGACTAATGTAACACCCGGTATAAATGACCAAAATAAAAAGAAATGCTTAACAGATCGAATGAAAAATTAAACAATAGGTAATTTTTCATGCATTACTCTTGTTCAGATTGATATTTCGATGTGTATTCGTTTTATCGCATAATTAGTTAGGCTTTCCTAGCTTTGTTTTTATGAGTTGGTATTTACCTACTTCCTTACCTACTCGAGTACGTCATTAGAAAATCTGAAGATGGTCATGGCCATACCTATTAAGTCATAGGGTTTTGAAACACTGATGACTGACGCTCTTACGGTTGTCTTACTCATAAAGGAAACTTTGCGTCGATAATATTGAAGGAATATTAAACTTAAAGACGGATTGTCAATTATTGAAATAGCTATGAGACCTTTACCTCTCTGGGAGTACCTACAACACAACGTTTTCTAATTGTTTATAAACAATTTTAATATTTTAGCTTCTTGAATGCAAAATGCATTGGCAACTGGCAAAATAGTACCTAAATAATCACCAAAACCACCATCACCACCACCATCGGATCATTGGATCACCAGCCCCATGGTCCGATGACATAAGGGAGACAGCAGGGTCAGTTTGACAAGAGGGAAACAAACGGTGGGCGAACACACGCTGATGAGGAATCACCAAAACAACCGACTTCAACTGATTTCTCCAAGATCCCATCATCAGACCCCGACTTGGTGACAACGGGACCATCTCGGGGTTATTTGGGTCAAAATTCTTTTCGTTGTCTTGTTTCATACCACTCTGTCACGTTTCTAGTTGCTGTCTCGACTGAGGCTGAGTATATAAAAAAGATTATGCGCACTGCACACTTATATTTTTTTTTCACGCCAGATTTTAATCCATACATCGAAAATTGGAAACAAAATATCATCTCATACAAAGATCATAGCTGTGTCACGTTTTTTAGGGACACAAAATAAGACAACGAAAAGAATTTTGACCCATTTTTACCGTTAGACCTTTAAAGTTGATGATTATGTGATCCTCTTGATCAATCAAAAAATGTGGACTTGTCGAACAATCATCATCATCATCATCATCAGCCTATGATAGTCCACTGCTGGACGAAGGCCTCTCCTATTAAACTATGCGTATAGACGCATTAGGAGGTAAATGCCCATAATCGACACGCTGGGCAAGCGGATTGGCGATCGCAGTAATGTGTCTACAGTGATGACGCTGCTGCCATCAATCGTTATCAAAAATGGTCAGTGACACTTCAATCCCTTAGTCGACTCTTACGACACCCGCAGGAAGAGTCGAACAATCAATCGACTAAATCGACTTTAATTACCTATATGACTTATGTGAGTAACCCGGTTCGTTGAAAAATTTACCACATGAAATGAAAAAAAACCGGCCAAGTGCGAGTCGGACTCGCGCGCAAAGGGTTCCGTACCATTATCAATTTATTATTAAAAAAATACAGTTAAATCAACCTACCTCAAAAACTATAGGAGATAATTTAATCAAACCAAAAATCGTTGATAGAGTTTATTAATGTGCATAACATATATTTTTTTCAGAATTTTATATCGCGTAGTTTAAAAAATAGAGGGGGGGGGGACACATTTTTCAGACTTTGAGAGCTGATATCTCGAAAACGATTTGCTTAAATAAAAATGTGATGTATAAACCTTCATATCATTTTTAAAGACCTTTCTATTAATACCCCACACGCTTATGTAAAACTAAAAAAAAATTTCTATCCCTCAGTTACATGTATGGAGGGCCCCCACCCCAATGGTTTTTTTTACAATTTAGTATCATAATCCTGTAGCGGTTCATACAACACATATCCTTACCAAATTTCGTTACTGTAGCATTTATAGTTTCCGAGTAAATCGGCTGTGACAGACGGACAGACGGACAGACGGACATGACGAATCTATAAGGGTTCCGTTTTTGCCATTTTGGCTACGGAACCCTAAAAACAAATAGTTTCCACACGTTATCTTGTGCATCGTCCAGTCATGAGGTAAATGCACGCAGGTTGACGCCTCGACATTGTCCGCTGATGTTCGATAACATATCGCGTTATTAACTTTATCTACTTATCTCGTAAACAAAACAAAATGCATGTCTGGATATTAAAAATGACTAACGTACTAAAAGAAGTAGCCATTACGTTCTAAAAAAGGCCGCCAAGGGAAGAGTTGGAGGGTTGGGGTAATACATTTGTGACCACCCCAAATGAAGGGGTCCACCCCAGACTAAGGGACTGAAGACCACTCGTGCTTGTACACAAAGAGCAGCTGACATTGCTCTTGGCAGGTGCGGATCCAGTGGGGGTGGCAATGGGGGAACTTGCCCCCCGACACTGGACTTAGGTATGCTTAAGTAGGTGCTGTTTTAAGTATAAAAAACTATCATATCATATCATAGGTTAATGCCTCCCCATGAACGAAGTCCTGAATCCGCGCCTGGCTCTTGGTCGAATTTCATGAAGAAAAGTTGTTGCTCACAGGGTAAACGACAAAGAAGAAGTGCTACGAGGATTCCGGGTTCTGGCCTGCTACCTACTATATTTGTCTCTGTCACTCCAACGAAGGGGTTATTAGTGTTACCTACAGAGACAAATCCTCAAGAAGCCGCAGACTTCGAAGTACTCGATAGTGTATGAACGTGTATGACGATGACAAGTCTTCTGATGAAGTGACGTGTGTCTGAATGCACCTTGAGCCTAGTGCAGGAATCAGAGGTCCTACCGCGAACCACGCACGCAGTGTTGCCTCTCTGTCACGCTTACGTGCGAATTCACAAGTGCGAGAGAGAGGCAACACTTCGTGGTTCGCGGTAGAGCCAGGTGATCTATTCTTGTAAACCGATACTATGAAATGTAAAGGCGTGTACACGATAGTGTATGAACGTGTATGACGATGACAAGTCTTCTGATGAAGGGACGTGTGTGCTTACCACGAGCTGCCGCCGTGTTATTAAAGCGGCCTTAATTTTTTACCGTCTTGTTCCTTTTTTAATCCGCGCGTACGAGCGGGATAGTAAGTTTTTCTTCGAGAAACAAAAGTTAAAATGCAAACATGGCTCATGTCTCTTCATTATGAGGACATAGAGAAGTTACTGAGAGTTGTACAGTGAATGTAAACATTCGTTCAACATATACACTCGCATAGACTCCACCTACACATACACTTATTTATACACAAATTCCTCAAATCTTCAACCATTTTAAGTATATTTATAGGTTATTTTAAGTATATTTTCTCAAATGTCCCGAATTTTGGTTACCTGAACTTCAACAGGCTTGAGGTGCATTCAGACCAAATGAGCATTCGCTATTCTGACCCCCTACTCTACGAAATTCGATCGTTACACAAAACGCGATTTGTTGATTTCGTAGAGTGATGGATAGAATAGCGAATGCTCGTTTGGTCTGAATGCACCTTGAGCCTAGTGCAGGAATCAGCAAACCACGAATGCAGTGTTGCCTCTCTGTCACGCTTACGTGCGAATTCACAAGTGCGAGAGAGAGGCAACACTTCGTTCGTGGTTCGCGATAGAGCCTCAGGTGAACTATTCTTGTAAACCGATACCATGAAATGTACCTAAAGCCGTGTTTAACTCACAGCGGCACCTCATGGTAATTAATAGTGGACATAATACTCGTATCTAAGGTACTGGTCTCGCGATCTCCTAAACTATTAACTATTGGCTATAAACACGAACAAAAGATACGAACTCCCGTGTAAAAAAAAGAGACACGGCGATACTCGCCCGGCGGTGATAGCTGGGCGAGTATCGCCGTGTCTCTTTTATTTACTCGGGAGTGCGTATCTTTTGTTCGTGTTTATAGCCGATAGTAATTCATAGTTTAGTAGCTCGCGGTGAGACCAGTGCCTATGATCTGTCAACTTTCCCAGCTGAAACGATTTCGGTTTCATATTCGCGGAACGTATCGAGTGAAGACGAGTGTGAAAATTCGAGATGGCGGCCACGCCCTAGATAGCATCTTGATTGTGTTATGTGAAGCACACTGGAACGAGGAGTTGGCAATTCTGGGAGGTTCAGGGTGAAGACACATTTATCAGCATGCGTACATATTTTGTCTAATAAAATTGGCCGTTTTGTATGAAACGTGTAAGCATGCGTACGCGTGCGGAAAGCTGGACGCGGTCGCATACTAAACTGACATTTTCTATAGACAAAATGCGTACGTATGCTGATGAATGTGTCTTCACTCTCAGCCAGTCTTGAAGTCGGGTGTGCCGTGTTACAATCTTGCATCGTAGTATATAATATGGGTGAATCAACTTTTTTTTGTTATTGCCATGGTTATAAGATCACCTGAGTCACGCTGGCTTTATGAAAAATTATGCTACTTTAATTATGTATGCATAAATGCTTGTAGTCCATGTTTGTAGGTGGCCCATTAAGGAAAGAGCTTATTAACACCAGAAAAATGCGCGTTTGCATAATTCGCAAAATTTTGCATAAAACCAGCGTGACTCAGGTGAACCATGGCAACAACAGAAAAAAAAGTTGATTCACCCCGGTACAGATGTAGTGCAAAATCCTTTCTCTTTGGCTTTTCACGGAAACATCCGAATTCATATTGCTGTCACAATGAACTTCAGTTATATTGCACTGAAGCTAATTTAGACAGGGAGGTTCATTCGGTCGTTTCTCTGAAAAGCCGAAGAGAAAGGATTTTGCACAACTTATGTATTTAGTTGAGTGACGGGTGTAATCATTTTTGCCACTGCTTGCATAGTCTGAGGACATTTGTTTTGTTTGCAAGGATATAAAAAAACATTATGAGTTGGCATTGCCAGCCCCTAGGAAATTTCGTGGTATAATATTAAATGCTGAATTTGTCTGTTTTGTTTTGTCCTGTCATTTATTTATTTATTTACTTAAGCTCGTAACTTGAGCATGAGATAATGAACTGTTGAGGGACTGATTAGCGCTATTTGACCATTATGAATAACGTTTTTTGACATTCGTCTCTGAAGGACCCTTCAACAGTCCTCTAACTTTTTATAAATACGGCTGTTCATCTTTATTGATTTTTTGATTTTTTTTTGTATGTTTACTGTTTACACTATATAATGTTATTACCTCGAAGAAAGAGAAGCATAACGTTTTTCCTACTGCCAAATTTGGTTTGCCAGACTATACCTTATATCTAAGGCAACTTTAACCAATCCCGCAGTGGGGTGTACAGTAATCGTGCGCATGCACAGGGCTCGAGAAAGTGGAAAATCACCCGTAATGCGCGAGCGACATCGCAGACGTTTATATAAATACCTTATACATGCATATGTTGTACCTATAAATAAATGGGTATATAATATAATGGAAACTAATTTCGCTAGAGCAGGGTTCCGGCAAATTGCTGCTAAGCGAAGGTCTCTGCTTCAGAAAACGTTTTCCTGGCTTGATTTTTATATATCATGTCTTTTACTTTAGTCATCCTCATATGCGAATAAGGTATTAGGCCATCCTTACACTTACAGGTGTATGAGCGCTCTTAATGGAACATGATGGCGACAGAGTAGTACGGTCAAGGGCATAAATACACTTTTTTATCTTATGCCGTAAAAATAAGGTGCAAAAGTGTATACATATTTTTGCCCTTGACTGTACACGAACTCGAAATCCGATTCTCGCATACAAAATTTGTTTACACGGAGATATCCAATCATCAACGGCGAGGCGAGTATTGCCTCTTCTCGAGCGATATCGTACGAATAGTTTACATGATAATATTTTTCCTCGTACTACGATAATCGTATGGTCGAGGCGAGAAACTCGCACCGTCTAAATGGGCCTTAATTCAGATGTTTCCGTATACAGCCGAAGGAAATTATTCATGTCATAAACGTATCTTCACCTAGCAAAGCTGATAAGGATTATATTGATTGAAACTTTCACGATTATCACTCCTATCTTAACGACAAACGGGTCTTTTTCGCGTAAACTTATGTACAATATTATCCTGACCCGTGGTCGCAGGTAGACTCACCACCTACCTGCCTGAAAATGAGTCGTCTAAGGAAAAAGTGGAACACTTTT
Source organism: Thaumatotibia leucotreta (assembly GCA_025490895.1). Lineage (NCBI taxonomy): Eukaryota > Metazoa > Arthropoda > Insecta > Lepidoptera > Tortricidae > Thaumatotibia > Thaumatotibia leucotreta. Next base: position 21,346 of record JALPQI010005169.1, on the reverse strand, counting down.
TTAATTTTCGTACATATTTTTTGAGTAAGTGTATATTTAGCTATAGCAAATTTAAGAAAAAATACCAAAGTTTAGTAGATGCTTATAAAGTAGAGTAGGTGCTTATAAAGTATATTTCATTAAAATAATAATGGAAAAATAAATTTTGTTTCATATATGTAAGTACGTCTTATTAAAATAATATACCTAAATTTAAGTAGATGGCATAAAAATATATCGAAAAATCTACATACAGTATTGTATGAATCAACGTCGTCGTCGCAAAAGGTTTCTTATAATCGTGTTTTTGGATACTACATAATTTACATATTTGTCAAAACTATTTTTATTGTAATACTTAGGTACCTATAGTTCATATTATCTTCAAAATTGCAATTTACGAGTATCAACATTAATTCATTAAGAATTTACTGTTTCAAGTCTACAGGGTGTAATCGATAAGTGTTTACAGGCTATAATTCCGTAAATATGAGAGATATCAGAAAACTTTTAACTGATATCGAAAGTACGTTACCCAACGAGTAAAATTACATTAATAACTTTTTCTGAATAGATGAAGTAATATTAAAAATACTAACTTAAAACGCTCCCATACATTTAGTACCTATGACGACTTACAGTCTTAAAGAATGTCGGGTGTCGTAAGAGATAAAACTGTTAGAGATTCGTTATTTGTACGAATACATTGTAATAAAATTATTATTTACATTAAAACTATACTACCGTTTATGAAATAATTAATCTAACATTTATTCTTAAATAAAAAAATATTCGAATTAAACTAGTCTTTGAATGAACGGTTACGTTACTAAATTTATTGGAGGGTTTGAAGTTAATATTTGAGATATTTCTGATTTTATTTCAAAAAAGTTATTAGTGTAATTTTACTCATTGGGTAATGCACTTTCGATATCAGTTAATTTTTTTTCTGATATCTCTCATATTTACCGAATCATGGCCTGTAAACACTTATCGATTACACCCTGTATATCGGACTCTTACATACAATATCATAGTTCTTGTTCAATATTTCCTGAAGTTTCATAGCTTTTTCTACTATTAATAGAGTCTGACAAGATTGTATTAGATTATAATGATAGTGGGTAGTGTAGTAGATAGCAGTCAAGTATAAACAGATTTTTGTTACAATTTGTAAGAAGATCATTATCATAACAGGCACTCCAGTGCTCTAACGAATGAAGTATCTGTTCAGTTTCAGTGTTTCCGACTTCCTAGGTCAATCCCATAATAATAAAAATTACTTCATGTATTTATATTGTTACAAAATTAAAAAAATAGATGAATACAGGGTCATACGAAAATGGTGACACAAGATAATAAAACATGAATCTATTAATGATTTTTTCTACTCGTCGACCCTAATGTGTCAATTAGGACACTATAAACGAAACTATAACTGCATACTTTTCATTCACTTTTCAATGTTCTATAGTCTATCTCACTTACTCCCCAACTATAATATTCATTATATTACACTTTTAGTCAACTATAATAATTTTGAAAATAGAACGATCAGTCAAATTTGTGTCCGCTAAAAGACTTTTGGCTAAAAGTTCCGCTACCAGAGCATTAAAAAAAACACTTCTGCTCTGTGATTGGTGGATGGTTTTTTAATCATAAGCAGTTTTTTCATTCATGCCATGCCGGCCATTGCCGCTCAGTGTTTTGATTTTATAGTTAAACTTGAGAAGAAAAGTTTGTCTAAGTACGTCCGATTCTGTTTATTTGGCTTCATAATGATAATGAATGATGATGAGATGGACATTTGGACAACGCCCCTACCTCCACGCCAGAGGAGGTAACAAATATTGCAGAACAAGCGACGCTTAATTTGTTACCCGTAAAGTCTCTTGTTACGATAAAAGTTATTCAAACTTAATGGAATGGCGGATGAAGAAAAACGTTTCAAGTTCTTTTTCGGAAAATGTCCTTTTGGCATATTTTCAAGAAATGAGCGATAAATTCGCTCCGTAAACATTGTGGGCCGAGTTTTCAATGATCAAATCCACATTGAATATAATATACGAAAAAGTTGATGTCTCTAAATATAGCAAGCTACACGCTTTCCTGAAACGCAAGTCTGATGGATACAAATCCAAAAAGTCTAGATGCCGACTGTACCCAATCTATTTGTTAACACACCTTCTGAAGAAATAAAATGAATAAGTATTGTAAACAAGTTGTTTTATTTGTTATATAGATGGAAGATATATATTTAAGGTGCATTGGAATAATTTCTAGAAGTCAAAACTTACCTAACTTCGAAAACTGTATTTAAAATTACTTCTATGTATCTCAAAAAGTTACTTAAGTGATGATGATGATGAAGACTCATAGAAAAAGTATTGTATACAATCGTAACATAATTACGTTTTTTTTCAGTCTCGTACCTTAATTAGGCCACTCAGCAAGCTTCGTGGCCTAAACACGGTACTCGACTGAAAAACACTTCATTATGTTACGATTGTATAAAATACTATTATGATATTGAACATCTTTTAGTACTGTAGGACCAAATATGAAAACTTGTATCACCATTTTTGTAATATCCGGTAGATATGGAACTAATAATTGCTACTTTCTTAAAATAATATAAATAAATACTTGTTACCAAAAAACTGAGTGAAATTCAATTTTATTACAATATGCTGGAACGTTACGAATCTGGTCTGGAGGTTCCGGGTTAGAATCCCAGCGAAGATATTATTTGTGTAAATATTTAATACAAATATTTGTTTCTTGGTCATGGTTGTCTCTGTATTTAAATAGGTATCTATATGTAATACCTACGTATCTATTATCTATTAAATATTTCGTCGCCTGGTACCCACATCAAAAGCCTTAATTGAGCTTACGTAGGTAGGACTAGGTCGATTTGTGTAAGATTGTCCCATGATATTTATTTTTGTTTTATTTATTTATTTTGAAATTGAAATAATTTATTGCAGACCGTGGTACAAATTTTGTTAGTAGGTAATTATCGTTCGGTAGTAATATTAATAATATAATGAGTATGGTACCTACAATTTAAAAAAAGTATTTTTTTTAACATATTATTTACATCACTAGGTACTTTATATGAGATTTGCCATGAGGACACGAGAAGTTCCTTTTATTTATATTAAAGTTTATCGAACACTGCTAAGAACTAATCTAAGAACTGAAACGAATGAAAACAAAATTGTTTATTATTATGAAGCGAGGAACTAATTAGTAAAAAAACATTTAAGTGACGTTACCCATATGACATTTCAGAATAAAGTATTAAATGCAAACAGCATTTTAAAAGATGTATCAAACAGATAAGTTTAGCAGCTCATTATTACAAACTGGATCGCCCTATTAATCTTTATACCAATAGAGTAATTAACACATATTTACCATAAAAACCCGGCCGGCAAATAAGATAGCCGGACGGATAAATAACATAAAAAATTGACCGCTATATAAACGCAACTGACAATTTCCTCCTACCGAAATTACCGATTGGGAACGGCCCATAGCTTTTGGTCCACGGTAAACATAGCTTTGTTTCGCTCTGACGCGGGCCAATACCGTCTTTCAGAGAGAGACGAAGCGAAGATGCAGTTTCATAGCTAATCAGTCGTGTCCATTGTCCGTTTGCGCATCTCGAAGGAATAATTCGAATTTATTCCATATTCAAAATTAAAACTTGTTGTTCTGTACGCTTTTCGATTGGAGTCAATTTTTTGGATACACGTTTCATACCTTAAAGTACTTTTCTTTAATAGTTTACAGTTTAAAACTATCTGTTGCTCTCAGTACTAAAAACAGAGATGAGCGTAACTCAAAATGTGTTCTAGCACCTGCGAAATACGGTTCAATTTCATTTAAACCAAGGTGAATGGACTTAAGCTATTTCGTTGTTGCTTGAAATATGTAAGATCAGTATGCAATCACCTGTAACAATACTGCGGACCCCCTCTAACCAGTACTGTTTACGGTACTTGAGAAAAAGATGGGTATATTTCTGACAGTGTGCTTAATAATCTTGGTGCGTACATTTGCTGACTTAACAGGTTTTTACAGGGGTAATAAACTGTTGTGAGTAGAACGTTAATTTATATTTTAATTATTTATTTATGTAAAAGGTGTTGTCGTAGGTACGTTTTGTTTTACTAGGTACTAAATCAATTAGTTACCGAATATATTGATATAAATACCCTTTGGTGATCCTACATTTACGTATGGTTTTTGATAGAAAATCTAGATAGAGTTTTATTCAAAAAATCTTGTCAAAAATTTTACAAAAAATATTGTTAGGTAAAGTTCCTTTATTTTATATTTTTTTAAGTTAGTAATAATACTAATAACGTTTTTAAACAAACGTTAAGGAAAATCGTAATATGTGATGTTATTGATCTCAATAAATTATCCTCCCACGCTTACTTTGTACGTTTTCCAGTCCTATTCCAGTTATTATATAAATCTATTCACTGCCAGCCATTCAATTTTGTTTTGACACTATGGAAACCTTTTTTGGAGGGTTATAAAATGAAAGAAAATTTATAACAAAAGATAAAAATAAACTGTCATTGGATTGAAATAAATAGCTAAAACAAAACCACAGAAGAAATAAGATAGCGCTCATTAAAATACTTACAATGACCAAAATTTCAATAATATATTTTCCTAATTGACTGGTACGCGCCAGATGAAGCAAAAACTGGTATTTCCAAAGGAAAATACGAAAAAAGCGTGAATATACGACGTGCAACGCAACTGAAATTCAATTAGCTGCAATAAAACAGTCACCGCTAGCGTCGTTAAAAGTGCGCGGCAGGAAAAGGTTGGCGACACCTGCATTCGGCGCAGGCCCCGTCTACACCGCATGCGCCGGCAGTCGCTCGTGTCCCGCGCAGCGCCGCGCAACGTTCGAAATTCAAATTCAAATTTCAAATTTCGAACTTCGAACTGTTTTAAACTCTTGTAGAGACTTCTCGTGAGTGTTTTTTTTAATCAGACGGTTTTTGTGATTTATTGTGAGAGGTACATGCCTATTGATGTTTGTGACAACTTGTGGTTAAAGTTCAAGATTCGCGTTCACCTTTGGGTTTAATGGATATTTAGATTTCATGAAACTTTGTGACACATTTAAGTGGATTGTGTGGTTTTGAGACTTGAGTGATTTTTCTGATTACGATATTGGACAGGTACGTACAAATATATTTATTATAATTATTTTAACAAAATCAGGACTTACCCTATTATGTTTTTTAGAATGACGTTTCGAGCGTGATGTTACGCTCGTGGTCAAATACAGAATCTCTATTTAAAGTGTAGTGAGTAACTATTATCTATAATCTATAACTTTACTTACTATAATATGATTATAAATTCAAATCGTCACAAAGAAACACTAATTAACCGATTAAAAAGAACAGGTAAATAAATTATTTCAATATTAAACCTTTTGCCTTTGACATAAAGAATCCTGTATTTAAAGGGTTAGCAATGCGCATGTGACTCCTCTCGAGTCGCAGGCGTCCGTAAGCTACAGTAGCTGCTTACCATGCCATCTATCCATTGGAAATATAATAGTCAGTTGACAGGCAAAACTCACTGTAAAAAGTGTCACTACTCACTACTCTTAGCAATCTCGTATATCATTATGAAATCAGATCTGAGATACGAGCTTTATTTCAAATAGGTATTAATTGTTACTTAGTGAGTTTTCGTTGTCAACGATGCATATTCTCTTGCAACCACAGATAAGCCAAATTATTGCCTAAAAAACAATTAACGGATAAAACTGTCAATTTCTCAATAACAATTAAACACAACTGCTCTCATTATGAAATATATTGCGTTCGGTTCAATTTTCGTAACGCTATTTGATAAAGTTTAATTTTCTCATAGCGTTTTCTGCCTATAAAGAAATTTGCCGTGAAATTGCAGATTATATACTAATATGTCTGAATTTGTGATAACATAATTAAACGCATTTAATAAAGTACCTACCTATTTAAACAGTTTTAAAAACTTAACAATATTTTTATGCCTAACAATCAAGAGGTTAGATTAATTCAGTTTAAATTCAATATGTTACTGCATTTTTAGAGATTTATTTTCGGTACTAAAAAAACGCATTCTTCAAGATTATCGTAATAAAAAAAACTAAATTTTATTTAAAATAAACGAACATCCACCGAGCGACGGCACACAATTACAAAATCAAGTTTTGCTTACAATGAAACCTAAAATATATACGCAGCATTTACTTGGCATCAAATAGCACCAAAATTAAAAAAAATGCATAACTCATTTAGTAGATCTAGCGGGACCAATTCTCTGGCAACTCTCTCTCTGTCAATCCACAATGATGTTTCTTTGGAGTGACAGAGACGGAAATTTACAAATTTCAAAGATTGCGGTAAACCAACAGCCTACTACAGCTGACATTATTATCAAACTTGGTAGTAAGTATTAGCCTCTCTTTCCCTCGAAAAGAGTAAAAGAGAGGCAAATTGAGTACTCTAACCACTTGAGAGATTATTGAAAAACAGTGATAATTCGGTGATTTTAAAGGCAGATTATTTTTATTATGGCTAATCAATAAAAAATCGTCCCTGTTCGACAAACTTAGCTTAAAAACCATCGAGACTAGTGTATTCTTTTAAAAAAATATGAATTTTCATTAGATTTACGTTCATTTGATATAATCGTTTGCAATTTATCTATCTTTGAAAAGTCAGTGAGGATTTATATAATTTTGATTTAATATACCTGGATTTATCAATTGGAATAGTTAGCAAGCACTTTACAAGAACACTACCTTTTGTAGAATATTATACCCCACCTGGATAATGCGTCTCCTTGAGTGAGTTTAACGAGGACTTACTATCTATCCCGCTCGCTCGCACCTTGATATGCGAGTATGATGAATGTTTAGTTGAGTTCAAAGAAGCCTTAAGGCCGCGCCACATCGGCGTGCGCATTGTAGCTTATGTAAAGGTGCATGCAGACCAAAAGAGCATTCGCTGTTCTATGCCCCTACTCTAGGAAATTCGATCGTTACACGAAACGTGATTCGTTGATTTCGTAGAGTGGGGGATAGAACAGCGAATGCTCTTTTGGTCTGCATGCACCTTCAAATGTCATATTTAGATAAGCTACACGCGACTGCGCACGTGCACACACAACAGGTGTGGCTTGGCCTTTATGTTTTAGAACGTCTCCTAATGAGGGTTTTCTCGAAAACGTATGCCACTAGTTGGCGCCACTTAGCTGTAAGGTCCCGCTAAGAAACACAATTATCTAGCCCCAAAGAAAAACTAACTAGAAGGTATTTTTATTTTTTATATAATTTTATTAAGGACTGATTTTTCAATTGCCAGTTAACAGTATCTGTCAGTTAAACGCTAGCTCGATCCTGTTTTGACTGAAGACTTTAGAAAAGGATAGTTATCATTTTAACTAACGAATACGTTTATCTGGCGATTGAAAAATCAGCCCTAACTCATACAAAACATTTAAACACGAAACTATAGGTGAGTGAGTTTAGTAAAACGTCCCACTTTGTCGTTTGCCATAAAGCCGCTTTGTCAGTTTATTCATATGAAGATACAAGGAAATCTCGTCTTTATGGTAAGCGACAAAGTGGGACGTTTTACTAAAAACTAACACAAGGCGCTCTGAGAATTTAGACAAGTTTCTGGACCTGACGCCTTAGTGCTGCCGCCCTGGTGAACGTCATTTCAGAAAACCCTCATTGCTGTATCCGCTTATAACCTCACTTATCTACCGACCTCGTAGCAAAAAAAAAAAAAAAAAAATAGTACAGATGGTGCCTTTTTTATGCTCTAGTGCGAGAAGTGTGTCATTTTACGTTAGGTCCAAAACTTCGGAGGGCCATCTGTACTAAATAACGTCGTACGAGACACGTGCAAAAAAGAAATTCGTAACTCGTGTCGATTTAAAACACTCCCTTCGGACTTGTGTCGTAATTTCGTAATGTATTATTGTCACACGTTGTGACGTCACGTTATATTTTAAAAACGCTTAAGGTGCATTCAGACCAAACGAGCATTCGCTCATTCTATCCCCCACTACGACATCAACGAATTTCGACGAATCACGTTTTGTGTAAGGAACGAATTTCGTAGAGTGGAGGATAGAACTAGCGAATGCTCGTTTGGTCTAAATGCACATTTAACGTTAATTTTATTAAGATAAAAAAATACCTAAAGTACCTAGGTTTGCAATATTTTACGGTAAAATAAACAAGCCAATTACCCCCGTGTGAACTCAAACCCCGTTTCTCAAATGACCTTTATAGAACGAATATCTGTAATGAATTTGCAGTTACAATTATTAATCATAATTATAATTATTACGGTTTACCTCCATTTCATTTAAAATTCCATGCTCTGTTTATTAGACATAACAAACACAACTTTTTGTTTAATTTAAGGAATTACTTTTCATTTAAGGAAAACGATTTAAGTACCGTAAAACCACTGAACTATAATCCAGTGAGTGAACTTACCCCCTTATTCATAAACGTCTGCTAACTTAACAAGCCGCTAATAATTGTTTGTCCCTTTTGCTCTTATGGACACATTGTTAAGACCGAAAGGGACAAACAATGAGGGTTTTCGATATTTTTTCTGCCACCAGGCGGCGCTAGAGTAGGCGTCGGGTCCACACAGCTGTCACATTCATACTATTCATAGGCACTTGGACCTAAAATATCGAAATTCTACTTTATTTAGAAGTTTATTGATTTTGTAATGGATTACGACTAATACATGGTCGTCGAACTGAAGATTCTCAAACTCTAAAACAGGCGCTCAAAGTCACTGGTATTAAAAATAATTACTATAACTTTGTTAGTTTCATGAGAATTGACTTGGGTCTACTTTATTTATTTATTTTAGGTAACAATATGCCTAAAGTAATGGTTTTCAGAATAAATAAACCTATAAATATGTTGAAAATTAAATGCGCGTATTTATTTTGACAGTTCGTTAAACGGTCGGCTCAGTGCTGCCATCTCACCTCTCCATAGCGGCAGAAAAAGTATCAAAAACCCTCATTATTAGCGGCTTGTTAAATTAACAAACGTTTATGAATAAGGGGGTTAGTGTTTACCATGAGTTGCCGCCTCGTTATTCGCACGTTACACAAAACGTAATTCGTCGAAATTCTTTGATTTCGTAGTGTGGGGGATAGAATGAGCTTTCGCTCGTTTGGTGTAAATTCAGCTTTAGGTGCGAGCGAGCGAGCCGGATTGAAAAAAGCGACGGTAGCTCATGGTACGGCTATTGTAAAGTCCATTTCAAATACGAAGGCTCGATACCACGTGACAAAAGTCGTTATGCGTCAACAATAGGATCAGTGATAACAAAAGATACCTTTGTGGCGTGATATTTTTTTGTATACATCGGTGTATGACACGTGCTAATTTGTTGTGGACCAATTAAATGCCAAAAGTTTCGAGTGGCATTGGGCCTTCGTATTTGAAATGGACTATATTATAACCACGAGTTTAACTCGTACCCGTACCTAATTAAACATACATCTATCTCAATCTAGTTACTAGGAGGACAATCCCTATATTGTCTAAGTTTTTTAACGTTTATGAGACATTAATCATTATTATAAAAAAATATATTTTTTATTTTTTTGTGTCGTTTACCATAATGACGGCATTAGCTTGTAGGTACCTTTATACGAATTAAATGCCTAATCGCCCTTATGGAAATCTATAAAGTGGGACGTTTTAACCGCCTTCAAAAGAAGAGGGTTCTCAATTCGACTGAACTTGTAACTTTTTTGCACACTTAATATCTACTCGATAGCTCCGAGAATCGTGAACTGATTAAAATTTTTGGTCCTGTTGGCACCAAGTAGAGGTCTGATGATGGGATCTTAGAGAATCCGGTATGATTTCAAAAAAATGCGATTATTACTAAACCGCTCACACACATATAGATATATTACACTACTCATATTTTCTTAGATAGTCGTGACCTTTACGGAGACCAAGAGGCTCACGCAAGTTGCACTTTGAATGCTACTGCTTTAAGGGGAAATGAGAGTTGCCTTTTTCCAAACAAATTCCCCTGTTTCCTCCCTGGATATTTACATTCAGCGATTTGTTTTTACAATAAAATATACTTTTGCCCCGCTTATGTCCATGGCATTTTTTCATAACATTATCAAAAAGCCTTCAAAAACTACGACAATAGTCAAAATTCAAATACGCTAACAGAAAATTATTAAAAACATTTCGTTCTTACCTTTTTACCATTTCTTTGAAATTATTTTTGATATATTTTTATTATAGGTATGTCTTTTTTGAAGGTCCCTCCTTCAAGCGGACTCTCATGCGGGCTGTGAAACTGAATATTGGCCAATTTTAAAAATGTATTTATCAGGCGAATCTATAGCTAAGTGTTTCTTTTTGTCTTGTCCATTGTCAAAATTTTCAGTTTATGGGTAAAGTTTGAGTTTTTTCTACCTAGAATCACGAGCTCTTTCGATCCTAATGGAAAAAAATTAATCCCATTAAATAAAAATTAAAAAAAAATACAAAAAGAAAAACTTCCCTGTCCCTTTCTTAGGATTGGACTTTTAGGCCGTGCGAATTGACGGCGATAATTTATTCAAATACATATTTTTGTAAACTCCTATCAGCGCCCTCTTAAGATGGCTTTTTCACTTTAACAGGTTTAAGTTAACACACTTTGTTAAGTGTAAAGTGAAATTGTACTTATCCGATGAGCGGTAGGTGTGTGTATTGACCCCTCACCTATATTTGAATAATGAATAAAAATAAACGTTACTTTGTACGTAGTGACGTCACGAGTGAATAAACTTTCGCGTTATGTACTTAAATACGGTGTCGATGTAATAGTATATTAAAATATAAGCCAGAAGTGTCGATTTGAAAAAATACGTTGTTTTCTTATTTATCTGTTGTCAGTCTCTATTATCAGACGAGACATTAGGTTAAAAATTAAAATATGCTTTGTCTACTGCGTGTAGGTATTCCTTGGTGCTTCCACGTTTGATGTTATTTCTGTTATATAAAAAATTTTAACTAGGATAATGTTATAGAACACTAAGAATGTGAGAGAAAGAAATAATGAGTGTAAACAAGTACAGTTTACACTGTACTTGTTTTTAATAGTCTCATTGCATGCTATTATTGCCATTGGACAAGTTTTTGCACGGAATAAATTCAGACAATCTATGCCAATAGTAGCTAAACATGCAGTACCAAATAATTATAAATAAGGATCTTTTGTAAATAAATTATTTAATTAAATTTTATTTTATTTCAAGTTGATGTTTTATAACGCCAATGTGGGAGCACCATATTTCCAAAAAAAAAAAATATATTTCGTTAAAGGTACAAAAATGTATACTTTGCTAATTTTTACTTTAAAATTTACTACCGTAAAACTACCCAACTATAGTCCAAGAGATCCCAACTATGGTCCAAAACTAAGTCAAATATCTTCGATTTGGTGTAATTGTTATATTATTCACGCAGTAGAGTCTCCTCATCACTGATTAAAAAACTTAGATAAAACTAAAGTTAAAGGATCTCATTGATGCTTAATTACGAGTTGAACTTGTGGACCGTAGTTGTAGTACTGGCCTATAGTTGTATGGTTTTACGGTACTTGATCTAAAAATGCAGTATTCATAGACATCAACGCGCAACTCCAAATTAATGAAGATTTCGGTTAAAATTTGTGTTTTTAGTAATAAATAATTATCTTGGGACATCTTAATAAAGTACGTTTTAGGATTCCGTAGTTAAATAGGAACCCTTAAAGTTTCGCGATGTCCGTCTGTCTGTCTGCAGCATACCTCCTTGGCCGAATTAAAATGTGTATCTATTCTATACCAAATTTGCAATTTGATATCTTAAAATAGATACACATATTAATCAGGCCGATAAAGTGGTAAAATAAAATATAGAAAAAAAGTTTTTTCGGGGACCTCCCCTACCAGTAAAGTGGGGATGATTTTTTTATTTGGCTGTAATCGTATAGTGTGGAATATCGTTGAATTGGTCTTTTAAAAAGAATAAGGGTCTCAAAAGAAAGTATTTTTCTAAAGTTTACATATCATCATCATGACGATTTTCCAGAACCCCCCCTATTTTTTGATCCGAGGGCCCAAAAAATAACATGAATATTTTAAAATAAAACTGTTTCGAACATAATTGGTTCAGCCGATTTTGAATAACTACGGAACCCTACATTGAGCATGGGCCCGACATGCCCTTGTTGTCGCATCTGCCATCATGGTGAAGTAGGCCTCTACTTACGACTGTACTTGCAGCCTATAAGCTAAATCAGTAATATAATGAAACCAGAAATAAATAATTGTGTATAACAAAACGTAATTAGGTACCGGCAACCTTGTACAGCAATAGGTATTAAATAAAAACTAGGTTCTTAATGTATTCAGAACCTCAGGTAAATTGCATCGCTATCAGATGCACCTTGGTGTTTTGCGTCGACTATTTTATTAAGATTGATATCTGGACAAGTTATACAGCCAAAAAGCTTTTAATGCGTTTCTTACTGAATAATATACAGTTTTTCATAGTATATCATTGAAATAAGGTTAAGAATGTATGCCAATTTGTGGTTGATCGTAGTATTCGGATGGAAAATATAGTTACGTTCACTATAAGCGACAGATGAAAAGAATTGTATACAGTGTGTAAAAAATCACTTTCATTAATTCCACTCAGGGTTTTTTTTTTACTTACTATTTTTATAATACCACTTTTTTATAATCTACTGAGCAAATATGGAGCTGTAAACTTTTTATTGCATTTATTATGCCCATTGATAATTCCCGTTAAGAGGTCTATCCTTATTAAATATCATGTATGTACTTACATTGATTCAGTAATGAAATCTGTTCTGGGTGCTTAGACAAGTTGCCAATTGCTAACGCTTTATCGTCAATCGTAAGCGAAAGGCAGCTAACTGTCTTTATCGCACTAATATGAAATAGAGACAGAGAGGGAAAACTACGATCCGCTACTAAGCGTTAGCGATTGGGTCAAAATTATTTTCGTTGTCTTGTTTCATACCATTCTGTCACGCTTTTAGTTGCTGTTTCGACTCGGTATATATAAAAAAAATCGGTGCACTTGTATTTTATTTTTACGCTAGATTTTAATCCATACATCAAAAATCATCTCATACAAAAATCACAACTGTGTCACATTCTTTAGGGACACAAAATAAGACAACTAAAAAGAATTTTGACCCGATTGGCAACTTGGCTAAGCACCCAGATACGTGTGCAGCACGTGCAAATGTTAATCGTCAATCGTAAGCGAAAGGCAGCAAACTGTCTTTGTAGCACTAATATGAAAGAGTGACAGAGAGGGAAAACTACGATACGCTAGTAAGCGTTAGCGATTAGCTGCCTTTCGTTTACTATTGACGATTAAGCATTAGCGATTGGCAACTTGTCTAAGCACCCTAGTGTGGCCTTTAGGGTTCCTAGTTTACGACAGAACTCTAGAAATCACTCGAACTCGGCTACATAGCGCATGCTTGGAGTCATTGACATGAGGACAATAAGTGTCTCGTGGCGCTATGTCGCGTCGAAACCCCGACATTTGACGCTTTATCGCGATTTTGACCGCTTATCGGCCATTTTGCCACCTAAAGTGTCAAATTGACACTTGCGACACGCCAGAGCGAAGCACGTCTGGTAGCTAAAAATAGTTTCAAAGGTCCGTTTCTGCTTGGGCGAAAATTCTTCCGTATGTAAAATGAAAATGAAATAGTACATTACGACACAAGTGCGAAAAAAATTTAATTCGAAACGAGTGGCGATGTTTTAAAATACGACCGATAGGGAATGTTTTAAATCGACACGAGTTACGAATTTCGTATTTGCACGTGTCTCGTACGACGTTTTTTAGTACAGATGGCCCTCCGAACCTGGTACAGATGGCCTACTTTGAGTGCTGTGGTATCGAAGTTATTGGTTTGGATCTGGTTGTCATAGTTATATACAGAATTCCAGTACAAACTAAATCACATGTTGGAATCTTTATTTATAAGTTAGAGAAGTTATTATTCCAATTGACATCTAAATATAAGAAAAAGAAAATTGTGATTTGTGGGGACTGGAATATCGACGTGCTAAAGGACAATTCTCATGCCAAAGATTTAAAAAATACTCTTAACAGTTACAACTTTACTTTGCACATAAACACTCCAACTAGAGTAAATACATGTATTGACCAGATAGCCAGCAATATTGAAAAAGTTAAGTCTTCCACCCATCAAATGTGCTTATCTGATCATGACATGGCACAAACAATTACTGTTAGTGTAAAACAAAAATATACATGCCTAAGTTGGTTCGAAAACAAGAGAGATTTCAGTAGGGAAAATGTTGATAAATTCATACAATGTATATCAGCATTGTCTTTCTATGATGTCGTGTCCTCAAACGACTTAACCGATACGTTTACATTGTTCTATGACATGTTGTGTTTGTTTTATGATTTATGCTTCCCTACTGTAAAGGTCAAAATGAATAATCTCCTTAAAAAAATAAATGGATAACAAAAGGCATACGAAAGTCCTGTCACGCTAAACGTAAACTGTACCTTAAATGTAAATTATCGAAAACAGATAAATCTGTTAATAGAGCCAAGCTAAAAAATTACAACAAAATACTAAGAAGATGTATTAATAAATCACAAAGAATCATTAATGCGAAACATATATCAAATAGCAAAAATAAATGTAAGGCAACACGGGACATTATCTCAAGTAATTTGGCTAGCATTAATAAGTTTAACGAAATTGAACAATTAGATTATAATAATTTGAATTTTAGAAATCCACATGACATTTGTAATTTATTGAATAATTATTTTACTGACATCACTTTGGCAAACCCTAATCCATGTAGCAATTTAAATAATCTGACAAGGATCATTGACAAGTTTCCTTTGACAATATTCTTAAAACCTGCCGATGCCAAAGAAGTTTTTAAAATTATAATGTCCCTTAAAAATAGTAAAACCGCTGGATACGATGACATTACTACACATATTCTTAAATTAAGTGCTCCTTGGATATGTCAGCCAATAGCTCACATTATTAATTTATCATTCGACCAAGCCATTTTTCCCGACAAGTTAAAAATGTCAGTGATCAAGCCTGTGTTCAAAAAAGGGGACTCCAAAGATCCCAATAACTATAGGCCCATAACGATTGTTCCAGTCATCTCTAAAATAATCGAGAAGGCTATGTGTGATAGGTTATCAAGTTTTCTGGAAAGCAATAAATTATTCCAACCAGAACAATATGGCTTCAGGAAAGGGCACTCGACAGAACTAGCTTGTTTTGATTTTGTTAAATATGTTACTGAATGCCTTAATAACAAATCACCAATATTATCAATATTCTTAGACTTAAGTAAAGCCTTCGATTGCGTAAATCATAACATTCTACTTATGAAACTAGAGTGTTATGGGATTAGAGGGGTTGCATTGAAGTGGCTGGAAAGCTATTTGTCTCACAGAGAACAATGTACTGAGATCACTAGAAAAGAAAGGGTAGGGAAAACTTTTACTAAAGTTAAATATCGCTCTGATTTTCGGGAAGTCAAAGCTGGTGTCCCTCAGGGGAGCATTTTGGGACCCCTTTTATTCCTAGTCTATATAAATGATCTCCCTTTAGCTCTCTCTCATAAGTGTATCCTCTTTGCTGATGACACAACACTATTGGTAAAAGGTGAAAATGTCGAGACATACGAATCTATTGTTAACAATACCCTGGCAGACATAAAAACTTGGACATGTAATAATAATCTAAATATTAATATGACAAAGACATTCTATATTCAATTTCATTCTTATAATAGCACACCCATTCAATTAAATATTAACTACAACAATGTATCTGTATCGAAATGTGATAATTTTAAGTTTTTAGGTTTGTATATTGATGAACATCTTAATTGGAAGACACATGTAAATATAGTCTGTAACAGATTGACCAGGTTCGTTTTTGCACTTAGGAAATTAAGAAACAATGTTAGCTTTGAAGCAGCGCTCACAGCTTACCACGGGGTAGTATCGTCAGTGTTGGGTTATGGGCTGTTATTGTGGGGAAACTCAGTGGATATCGAGAGAGCATTTATATTGCAGAAAAACTGTATCCGGGCTATCATGAAAGCATGGCCAGATGATAATTGCCAGCCACTCTTTAAGAAAACTAATATTTTGCCGCTGCCATGTTTATATATAAAAAAAGCATGTTTAATTGTAAGGAATCGCCCAGAGCAGTTTAAAATGAGATCTGATTTTTCCTCAACTAGTCAGAGATCACAGTATAAAAATCTTTTACACCAACCGCGTTGTCATTTAGCCATTTACAAAAAGAACGTGTATAATATGTGCATAGTTTTATATAATAGCTTGCCTGATAGAATTAAACTGCTGAACGGTACAAATATGAGCGGGCTTTAACGAGTTTTCTGCTAGAGCACTGTTTTTATAGTACCAAGGAATTTTTAGAGTATAGCAGACGAGTGCAGCAAAATCTTTAGGTATGGCTAACTTTAGTTAGGTACTGTAAATAACTGGTATTATTACTGTACATATGTAGGATATAAGAATTTGCATGCTGTCTGTGAACAGCTGAAGAAGGTGGAACATATCCATATTTACTTTAAGACCTGTATATTGACCCTTTTTCTGCAAATAAATTATGATTTATGATTTATGATTTTATGAAATTTTGAACCTGACGTAAAATGACCAACTTCTCGCACTAGAGCCTAAAAAAGGCACCATCTGTCCTAAAAAATACTTTATTCGCTTAAATAATTACTTAAATTAAAGAAAGGTAGGGATCTCCTAGCAAGTATTGGAATACTTGTGACAGGAGATCCGCTCTTCCCTAATGTCTATTACAGTGAACAAAAATTAAAAAAACAAATATAAATTCTTCTTAAAATAGAATGAACAATAAATGTGTGTGTGTATTTTTTGTGTATGGCTGTTATGTGTGTTATATATGTTGTATGTATGTTGTAGAGTTCGGCAAAAAGTAATCCAATTATTATTTTACTTTTGTATGTAATTTACACTCAGATTACATTTTGTCCAACTCTGGTATATGTTGGGAATCTGTCTTCTTGTTCTTCTGTCTGTGGAATTTTGGAGCAATTCCTAGTTCGGTTAATTTGGCGGTGGACTTCATAAGGATTTTTTTCTGAAACGCCATGAAATCGCATGTATTCTTATCAAAGCCATGATAAGAATACTTGCGATTATTTTAAACGGGCCGTAAAAAATACTGAGAATCTTTTACTTCGGGGCCAAATACAATCTGGCGGAAAAAAATTGCTGTCCCGTACAAAATACTGATGTTAGTCAGTCAAAATGTACGGGATAGTCAAGTTATTTTTTGCGATTTCTGGGATTGTACCTTTTTTTTTTTTTTTTTTGTTTTTTTTTTTTGATTACCCAGAGGAATGCATTGAATTGCATACCACTACGTAACATTAGGCCCCCGGGGGTGAGAGCCGAATATTACGCATTGGTTATGTGGGGCTCTCTAGTCCACTACAGACTAGCCTACCCACTAAACCTCTGGGATGCTGCCAACCACTGTGCCGTAGTGGTGAAGCCATGGGATCGCGAACATGTCACCACGACTCCACCGGCACTTTCACCCTAGGGCGAATCCTCACCGAAAGACACACTGTAGCATAACCAGCATGCCTTACCCTCACCACTCCCCCAAGCCCCCAGGAAGCAGGGACCGCCACCGTCACACGGTGCTTCGGTCCCACCCTCTTAACTGCGGGAGGACAAACGCCCCTACCCCGCAGCCCGCCATGGGAGGACAAATGCCCCTACCCCACGACGTACTCCCTGTGCCAAGGGAGGACAAACGCCCCTACCCCTCGGCCCCCATGGGAGGACAAAAGCCCCTACCCCATGGGCTCCCTCCTCGACCCTCAGTCGTTAACTTTGCCGAAGCAGAGACACGCTGAGGGGAGCCCTCTGGCGGAGGCGGCCTAACCACAAGCACAACGCGACCCGAAGTGCCCACCCGAGTCATGCTCCGCCAGTCTCCTCCTCGGTCTCCTCTGACGGAAGCGGCTTAGCCACAAACACATCTCGACGGAAGTGCCCACCCGAGTCATGTTCCGCCAGTCTCCTCCTCGGTCTCCTCCCCTGACGGAGGCGGCTTAGCCACAAACACATCTCGACGGAAGTGCCCACTCGAGTCATGCTCCGCCAGTCTCCTCCTCGGTCTCCTCCACCGACGGGGGTGAAATAAATCATCAGACACCGGAGTGCCCAGCCGAGTCCTGCCCCGCCGGTTCCGTCACCGCTCGGTATGCCCTCACCCGTCTTTGCCCGAAGGCCCCTCCCTGGTGTCTAGGCCACCACTAGGCCCACGTGGCCTTCACCAAAACTCGGCATTTAAGCCCTCGCAGGAATCCACATAGGACTCAACTGCTACCGCCCTTGGCTGGTATTCGCAGAGGGAAGATAGCAAGCGCGCAACTGAGCGGCTATCCTCCCCCTCCCAGGGTGCACCACGAGGAGGAACCAGCCCTGCACCCCTCTGGGATTGTACCTACCATAACCACTCACATGCTTCAAGTAAATGTGGCTACGAACTTCTATTTTACGAGTACATGTCAATTGTCTGTCGCAAAAACCAATACGTGTCAATTGTCATTGGTAAAGTTGTTTCACATCACATCATCAGCCTATGATAGTCCACTGCTGGACGTAGGCCTCTCCTATTAACTATGCGTTATATACGTTTACCATTGCAAAATGGCATCTTGTCTAGGCCTGCAGCTACTTGCTTAATGTACAGTCAAGTTCAAAAATAAGTATCGAAAGAATCCGCTCATAAATATGTTACGACGTTCTTATTACACAAAATTAGACTGGGACATATTTTTGAACATTTTTGTGTACACCTTATTTTGTCTTTGACTGTACCTACAGTGTAATTTAATTGCCATAAAATGAATAAATAAATACATTACCTATTTATAATTCTGGTGAATTTCACACCCTGTAGGTATAGGCAGGTAACGTTTCAACACCTGAATTTTTCATACCATTCTCAAATAGCTTACAGTTTATATAAAATGTTACATTAACATTATACACCCTACGCGGATGTTTTTAATTTCCGTGTATCCCGCTAATCAAAACACGAATGTCTGCCATGACACTTGTGACCACTTGGACAAACGCGAGAATATATAATTATACTCTGGCCAAGCCTTTTCTACTGCCAGAAATTGTAGGACAGAGTATGTTAACTCAAATGGACATATATTTTATAGATACTCGAAACCTACCTGTCTTTATTGTAAAAATAATAATATGAATGTTACGTTCATCCTTCTACTTTTTCAACTTAGTTACAATATACACACTAGGTCCAGAAATACGGGTCAGGACATTTTTTTCATAGAAAAATTAAATAATGCAAACATGGAGATTTCAAATATTTTTTCAAAATATTTATAGTGTAGGTAAAATCTATTTTTAAATCAGGTTGTATTGGAATTTCACATTTATAAATAAATCCAACAAAACTTTAAAATCGTCGTTAGGTTGGTTTATATAGACAAAAATGTAGACCGTTTAAGAAAACCACCTAAAATGTATGGTAATAAGAGTTTTTTAATCATAAGCTGCTATTTTTATATCTACGGAGTCATCTGACGATAAAGTTTCGTGTTTTTCGGATCGGGTGAAAACTTCAGGGAAATTCAAATATAATCTGATGTCAAAAACGGTTCCACTTGTATTATAAATATTTGTAATCAGCATGTTCGCAATATTTTCTATGAAAAAATCCACCTCACCTGTATTTATTGACCGCTAGTGTAGCTATAACCTAATTAATGGCTTATTATTCAAGAACACTTGTTTACGTCTATTACACCTCGACATCTACAGTACCATAGATAAAAAAGCTGCAACATTTTTTCCCGCGTAAAAAGCATAATTGGAATTCTAGTTGCACGTTGGTTGTCTTGATGTTATCTGTGGTAGCGTAGTGCTGTGACGGGCTGTCGATAAGTCAGATTTTATCGACGTAGTGAGGTGATGAAACCGAAAGTAGGCCGCAGCTGGTCGTGAGCTATGGACGGATTGAGACGAAAGTTTCAATTCTGTTTGTTTGTTTGTCGCATATATTAAGGATGATAACTGAAACTTCAGAATTCTCATTAAAATTAAATCTAAGTTTTTCTGAAATTATTAAAATTAAATAGGTTTTTCTTTTTCAATTTAGGAAAAAAAAAACTTAAAACGGGATATTTACCATGTAAATTCAAATTATTGAGCACCCGATAATTATTATGTCGGCACTGTTGCAGAGGCATTCCACGAGAATGTCGCTTACGTAACGCGATTCTTTTAGTACTTCTAAAAATAATAAGAACCCGAGTTCTAGTATAATATTTCGGGACTTAACTTACACGTTCACACAGTTTTTTATAACTTTGAGCATTTATATAACGTAGCTGCCATAGATCAGCAATTCTCTTTATTTTTGCCACTAAAATGAAATATGAAATTTTAGGTAAATTTTATACTATTTCTACTCAGAATCACAAGCCGATTCCATTTCCGTCGAAAAAAAAAGTGTCCCATGATTTTTTTTCCTATTGTGTTACTATTTTCCATACACCTTCTATGGCGGTAACACAAGAGGATATTCGAAATATGTATGAAATTTTTGGGACATTTTTTTTTTCGTTGGAAATGGAATCAGCTCGTGATTCTGAGCAGAAATAGTCTAAAATTTACCCAAACTTTCATATTTCATTTTAGTGGCAAAAATAAAAAGAATTGCTCAGATAGTATAAGCGCCACGTAAGCGACATTCTCGTGGAATGCCCCTGCAAAGCAAATGCCATCTTCACGAAGTATCTTCAGTGACTGATACTAATAATGTTCTTAATGTTTGACGGTTGTTTCATTTGATATTTTAGTTATACACTGCCGTCTGTATCAATTAACTCAAGTTGGATAGAGATATAGAAAAAAAGCGAAAAATATTCCATTAGAATATTCCCCTATTTCGGATCCATCTCCCAATATACCGATATTGTAGATATTTATATCTAGTAGTTCATCTACTACCATTTTTAAGCTATTTAAGTGCTGGTAGACTCACTCTAAAAACATCATTATATAGTTTTTATTAACTATAGTAACACCCCTACGCTTACGTTAGGTCTAAATTTGACAGTCAAATATAAAAACGGCAAAGTAATTGACATGTTTACGTTT